>JAODLD010000008.1:5822072-5871191 GCA_026781065.1 Mormyrops boulengeri | reverse complement strand
GCCCATAAAATGATCTCTGCCCACAGACAGCATTTAAACAAGGACCTCAAACAGCTCGACCTTCATATTGAACAACGAAATTAACATCAGGCTAGAGGGGAGAAAATAAATAGAATATCAACTGCCATTTCCCCACGGATGCCAAACTAATTAAACACCCAGTTCAATTATAGGTCTGGTGTCTCTAACTCCATCACCAGGCCCACATGAGGAGGCGAAGATGTAGCTCAAATCAATCCCCCAGCTGGTTTAATCACATACCGTTAAAGACAAAACCACGGCCTATTTAAAGGCCATTTTTAACCAATTTCTTGCTATTGCACCAAACTGGATGACTCGTTCATTCCTAAGTAATAATGAGCCGCTATGTTGACCATGTGACTCACACGGGAGTCTCTGTAAGGACTCCTTAGGGCTTCAGAGCTGAAAAGTTGGATTGCAGGTGATATAGCGGGAGTAGAGGACTTCTATCGGGCTAAAAATGGGTTGTATAACCTATGGACATTGTGGCTGTAGGAGGGATCAGGGCTGGAGACCCATGAATGGGATAATACATGGCGGATGACCAGAGAGGAGCTCGACAGAAAATATCGTGCTGGCAGCCACTACTGGACATGTATCTGAGGCCAACGTGAGCCCGTCCCGCCTTTAGGAACATCCTGTTTTGTTATTATCAAGGGCAACGTGGTGATGCTGTGCTCAGCGCTGTTGTCTCACACCTGTGGCTCCAGGGTTCGAGTCTCTGCCCTGGCTCTGTGTGTGGAGTTTGCACGTTCTCCCCATGTTGTCGTGGGGGGTGGGGGGATTTCATCTAGGTATTCCAAATTCCCCCAAGAGTCCGATAACATGCTATGGTGAACTGAATTGATCAAACTGCCCGTAGGTGTGAATGGTGTGTGAGTGTGACCCAGTGGTGGGTTGGTGCCTCACCCTGCAGCCTCCAGACCCCCCGTGACCCTGAATAGGACGAACGAGTACAGAAAATGGATGGATGGATGTTATTATCTTCAGGATGATGATACAAAGGGGCTCTACTATACTAAAACACTTATTTACATTTTAATATAATATTTATACAGAGGGCTGGTAGAGGTGTTCGCCAAAACAGGCAACAGACGTGCTCAAGTAAGGAAGCCTGAATTCATTTAGAGTTAATCTGGGCTAAAAGGTCCAAGACAATATCAGTCAGCAGTGTGAATGTGTGCGTTTGCCTGATAAGGCCTCCCGTACAGCGATTCAAATGTAAGCGGCTTCCTGTTCTTGCTTCCGAATCGATAGAGAAAATCGCTAGCATTGACAGTCACGGAGAAATGTAGGACCGCAGTCACGTCATCCCGAGTGCGACATTTTAAATTCACCATCTTAGTCATCTGCAAAGGAGGAGACGAAAGAAAGACTTCTTGCTGTAATGAATTATTACGCTGGAAAGTCACCTGCCTTGCACTTAGGACTTGCATTAAAAGGGTGCATTTTTACTCTGCCCAACTAATACAAGCAAAAAACATGTGAATCAGTAATAAATGCTGTGGTCCTCAGGCAATTTCTTGATCCTAGCAACCTCTAAACGATTAGCGACGTACAATAATACACTTATTCCAGGAGCATTTATGTTTCCCATAATGCAGGTAACTGTCTCTCTCTCTCTCTCTCTCTCTCTCTCTCTCTCTCACACACACACACACACACACTCCAGGTCTTTATGTCGTTATGGGGACTCTCCGTTCATCTCCATGGCGATAACCCCTAATCCTAATCCCAACTATGATAACCCTAACCCCTACCCAGCCCTAACCATAACCGTAAGTGAACAATAAAATGTAAGACTTTTGGTATTTTTAGTTGTTTGATTGCAGTCGCAAAAAGTTACAGGCTTTTATTACATTGTGGGAAAATCTGGTTCCCACAATGTAATAATTACAAACACACACACACACACACACACAAATTGTCATATTCAAAATGTTGGACAAAGATTATAATAACTGTTAATAATTTCCAGATTATACCCGGTCCAGGCTGACCCACAGCAAGTGACAGATGAAGTGCAACAGTGACGGGTAGGAGTTAAGCCGATGAATAAAGACAGACACACTGCAGCAGCACAACAAGCACCATGGGCACGGGGGGGATTTAAAACCCCTTTATATATGGCCCTCGGTGTGGATATTTATAGCAAGCTATTGCATACTGCTTAATTTAAGAGGCTTTTCCTCTGAGACCTGCCACGCAAAGATGTAAACATTCTAGAATGGAGTTTGACAGCCATCAAGGTTTGTGACGCTAAAAAAGAGTAGAAATCGAAAAATATATATGATAAAAGCATTGAACAATGTTAAAGAAAAATGTGGCAGGACAGAGACGATCTAAAAGCAACAGTTTGATTTAAAATACGTATCCACCAAAAATATATGGATTTGTCAAACTTACTGCATGAACTGTTGACACACACTGAAAACCTTACAAGTGCCTACTAGTGCTGTTGCTGGAAAATGGATCTCTCGCAAATAAAATGATAAACATTACCATCAACCCACTAATTTTGATTTTAGAAAACACTTCACACGTGGACTTCGAATCTGAGTGGCACCAAAGCAGTGCGGTAAATGTTGTTCTGAACACAGAGTCATTTAAATTCTGTTGATATTCTAAAGGGAATGAAAACTTTCCCTCATAATGGGTCTAAACTAAATACGTCAGCATCTCTTATCTAGATGAAAATGAATTTTTATTCTGTGCAAGGGCCGCACCTGACGCTACACAGTGGGAATGTCAAACACACGTCTGCCCTTAACAGTCTCCGCAGCTACATCACACACGATTTGCTACTATCAAAATTTATTTTATAAATATATATTCCACGGCCTGACGCTCATAGTTTACTAAATATAAGTACGCTTAAAAAAACATTAAATCAAATCAACCTTAATCACTTGTGTCACACTTATAAGCGATTAAAATATCTTCTTTAATGTTCTGAAATGCACGCCTCTGGGATAATTAATGTCTGCAAAAGTTGTTGAGAATACCTCAATTTCGGTGTCCGACTCCCACAAAAGGAAGACATCCCTTCCCGCATGCAACAGCGCCACCAACCGCAGACCTGATGCTCTGCACTGCACTGATCACGTGGTAACTGGGTGCAGGAATTGTATTGGATCGAATTAGATCCAATACAAAGGTCAGTATCGGCAATATCGGTTCCCATACTGACCTTATAAAGTGTGACACAGTCAGCTAAGTACTGACACTGAATCATAAATAGCCCTCATGTCTGTTGAGGTGTAAGAGTGTGTGTTACAGTGTTACAAGGTTTGAGAGTTCATGGGTACACAACAAATTTGTCATGTCTGTAGTGGCCTAACTTAGGGCTCCCAGATTATGGTAGCCTGGAGTTAGAATTATCAGCCTTATCGAGCCTCCCAGTCCAGCCCTGAGCACACAAGTCTGTCCGTAACTAAAGGAGCATACATGCCCTCCCAGGTTTCCAGATGTTTCTGTACGGCACTGCACAGGAAGTCCTGCTGGTGGCACGGTCTCAGAAATCAACTCTATCAACAAGAGCAGGAAATGACACACAAATGTCCTTCAGCTGATACTCAAAATCCTGGCGACAGTTAATTAGACTCCTCCCCCCTCCCTCCCCAGTGTTCACCAAAGCTGCCTGCCTTCGTAGCAAGGGCTGGGGGTCGGGATCAGGGGGGCACCTGCGGGTGAGCGACAGGTATTTAGTGATCGTGTAAACGTCCTGCGGCGGCCCAGCGGTGACACTTTAAATTTTTGATTGGGATCATATACACGCCCCCCCTTAACAGCATGATGTTATTTGGACTGACGGGAGTGCAGCCCAGTTCTGACGTGACCTACAGGCATGGCATGTGGGCTCTGGTCAGCTGAGATCTGAGTAACAGGGAAAGGCTTATAGACCAAACCTGTATTCTCAGTTCAGTGTCTGTGTGTGTGTGTGTGTGTGTGAAGCGCTGGGCCCTGTTCCTGTGATGCTGTTTCCAGACAAAGCTGCAGATGAGGGTAAGCGGAAACAGTGAGGGCTACGCTCTCGCTCAAACACGCCCAGACCGGGTCACAGCAGTAAAAAGAACCGTACCTCCAGCAGGTGGTGCTAACCATAGTCCCCACAGTCAACAGGATGCAAACAAGATCCAGTATTACCAGAACCACCGCCAGCAATGGCAGGGCAATGCTGCCGGGGCCAGGGGTGCCCCGCGCCAACCAGTACAGCCTCACACCCTTGGCCAACAGGCATCCAAAGTACAGGCAGCACAGCACCCCCTAGAGGGCACGCTGGGCCATGCAAAGATGCTCCTTGCGCTCAATGAGGTAAACAAAAGCGGCACAGAAGCAATACAGCCAGGATTAACGAGGCCAGTGTCGCTGCAGCAGCCACCACTAACACTGCCAGGCCCCACACGGCATCCCAACTGCAACCAGGTTACCTGAATTTGGGCCCTCTGATCTAAAAGAAGTCCAGATTTTGGAGCGGGCGATTTCTATGGCAAGGTCCGCTGTGTTTAAAAGCTCTTAAAATACAACACGGAATTCACCTGTGCTAGTTTTCATTTACCGAAATATAGCCTCGGTATGCAATAGCAATTGTACTGTAATTATCTAATTATTACGCAATTTATTCTCTCAGAAACATCAAAACAGCTACCTTATTGTCTAGCATGGAATGCAGAACGTTCTGGAAAAGGGGGGCATGGAGGCATTAAGTTTGTCTGTTTCCTTTTTAAAAACTCAGATATAACCTTTTTAACGGATATAATCATGCAATTGTTAATAATGTTTTATCGGTGAATGAATCCGTGCTAATAGAATCCGCTCTGCGGGGTCATCTCTCCTGTGGAGTTTTTAAATAAATGTGTGCATTAATAAATAAACAGACTGCGAAATGTGGCAATAAATAAATGATAATGATATGAAATGTGAGCATAAATAAACCTAAATATGTTCAAATTGTTTTTCATCCTGTTTTTCTGTTTTATTATTTATTGACGGTTTTTTTTCTTCACTTATTTATTTGTTTGTTTGTTCATTCCTTCGATCATTTCAATGGTGCCGCAAATGACGTGAAATAAGAATTGAAATGCAAACTGTCACTTTCACCCATCAAGATACAGAGGCCTCTGATTGACTGAGTGCCTCCAAGAGACCCGCCTCTGGTGGTCGCAGTTTGGGCCAATGAGCCGCAGATGAAAGCACGTCCTGTTAGCAACTTACATAGTTGTACCCATTCAATTAGCAACTACAGTCGCTCCTCTACTTACGAACGTTCAACTTACGAACTTTCAGACATACGAACGAAGAGGATCTTTAAGTCCAAATTGTGTTCACTGGGCTTCCTGTCCGCAACATCAATTATTTTTTCCTGCGCTCCAGTTCCGCCTAGTACGACATCTGTCCGCTACTCCCGCCGCGCAGCAGCGTAGCGTGCGTACTCCCGGGATCCTAGTTCTTAGTACTTGCATGTGCCCTTAAACTGATGGTGAGTAACGACTTACGAACATTTCAAGTTGCGAACGGCCGTTGCTGTTTCTTCCCACAACCTTTCAGTTTGCTGTCTGAAGTCTGTTATATTGTTCAGTTATTTCTTCTATAATAATAAGTATTTTTCGTATCAGTTATAGTAAGCTCTTCTGGGGGTTAAATTCCAAGACCACAGAAAATAGCGAACCATCCGCGGACCTAAATAATTAATCTAAATAATTAGATAAATAAAAACAGGAAGGCATAAACACTATTCTATAATAGATAATTTTTATGCTCACATTTTATATCATTTATTTATTACCGTTACCATTTCATAATATATTTATTTATTAATGCACTAGTTTATTTAGTCCGAATAATCCCTCCATACTCACCAGCGCTACAATATTACTTACATTTAATTAGCTATCCAACTTCGGCCAGCTGATTGGCGAGCAATTTTCAATTGGAGAAATACACACGTATTTACATGTATGTAATACTTTTATTGCCTTAAAAGTGGTCTGTAGGGGTTGCAAGCTACATCAAAGCGTTTGATGTATCTAATTTAGGTTTATAATGGAATAATATAGATTTGCCAAGATTTCTTGCATGATTGTGAGAGTCTGAAAGTCACGCCAGGCGCGTGACAGTTGGCAGCCCTGCAAAGCAAATTATGACCACAGCTGTAATTAACTTAGAAACCAAACACTAAAGTTCAGCATCAGCCATTTTCTCTGAATGTCATTATTAAAAGTTTGAATCAACCTCCAGAAAAAACGGAGCAGGCTATTTCAGACCCCTGTCAGATCAGAATGTAACTCGCCCGCAATAATTGTATGTAGGCCTATGCACAGTGTAACGTTGTTCGATATATCAGTATCCTGTAGCCATAACAAAACTTTTAAACGGTATAATTTTATCGTTTTGCAAATTTCGATATTTATGAAGTTATATCACGGAGTGGATTGCCGAAACTCTGCTTTGGGGAGAAACACAGTCACACTCATTTGACGTGTCTCTTGTGTAGGGGAGCTACATATATAGATGGAAGAACGAAATCGCTGTTACCGCGCACCTTTAGTTGATAAACAGTGCGGTAGATATGGCATTTTTCTAGCTTTAAACCGAACCCGCAGACCCTATGTGAACGCTGGTACAAGGGGGAAACACGTTTAACTCGGCGAAGCGTCTGTCATTTGATAAAGCCGGTAAAAAAATCGATATTCTAACGCTAAAACTGATTCTCAAAATGAAACTGTAAGGTCAAAAGAGTTGATATTTCAGTATCACATCCTTAGTCTCCGCCAACATGCTATCATCCAGACCAAAAATCTGTGCCCGTCACGCTTTTGCGGCCCTTCCGTCTTGTGTGACCGTTAATCAGTCGGTCTCTTCTTTGCTTTCACGATCTCGTCTCCATCGGTTGTAATGGAGGCCGCAGATCAATGCGAAATGACAACTTTTCTAACTCAAATGCAGCCCAGAAAAAAGGGACTTTGTTGTGTAGTTAATAAAAAACCGCAATATTTATCTTAAACTGAAAGAGATGAATGCCACGTAATTGTGGTAATTCCAAATGAAAAATTCTGATGGGTTCCAATAATTTTTAAGGCACCTGAATTGGTTTGCTGGTTTACGTCTCTTTTTTCTCGTGATAATGACAATCAGTGGTGACTCATACATAAATAGCCTACTCATTCAATATCTCGCAGTACTTCGCCCCATTAAACCAATCCAGCGGATCCCAAAATCTCTCTTTGCACAGCTATTCCATACAACTATTATATACCACCCACCGACTGTGAGAAAAGGTATCCATCTAGTTCCCAAGCCGATAATTAATTGAATCAGGTGTGCAGAAGGTTAGTTATATTTAAAAATGGTTTGTGGCCTTGCTCTACTGCGAAAAGGGTACTAAATACATAGGCTATAGTCTAGCTGCAAAATGACGTGCATAACACTGTTTGCTTTCCTTGTTGCTTTAAATCGTTCACTTAATGTGCGCTATCACATAAACACCTGCGTCGCCCTTCATTAAATGACTACAGAGATAGTAATAATGATTACAAAGACTAAAACTTATAGGTAGACTAGCAGTAAGACCCCTTCCGTTAATCTTCTGTTTCAAGGAATTCCTTGATTAACATCGAACTCATTATAGAAACTAATATCTATAGCACTTAAGAGAATTGTTATTCAAATATAAGGGGAACGTTTTTTTGTGTTTTTTTTGTGTTCAGAGGTTGCTTTGCTTAACCATAAACTTGATATGGGATAAACTGCACGAGTCATGACAAGTAAAATGCAGAGAAGCGGGGGGTATTATTAATACAATGTATAAATTGGTCGTGTTTACGCAATGATTCACCCCCGCGTCGTACTTACGCAGCCTACTAAAGAAGTCAGTGGTTGGGGGGGGGGGGCAAACGGATTCAATATGAGCGCAAAGCACTTAGAGCAGATAAAAAGCCGGTTTTTCTGGGAGGGTTGGGTGTTTCAATCGCTTCTGCGCTATAGCAGGAATGTCTCACGTCTCCTCTAGATACAGGACCATGGAAAGCCCCAAGCTTTGGACCAAAGCCGTCGTTTGCGCAGCGCTGCTCTTCGGAGTCACCAGGGCTGAAACTAAGGATTCGGATAAGGAGCTGGACTTGGACGAAAGAGCCCTAACAGATTTCTACCCCAAAGACCCAAATCTGACCACCGAAAAGGAGCTTGTAAGTTATAATCCGTTATTGTAGTAAAGTCATTTATAACATTTCTACTGAAACACACACGTTGATTGTCAGTATTCTGGATACATGCAATACGATTGAAGATTGCCTACCTGATATTAAATTAATGAAGGCTTTGTGGGTCTGCTCCCATGCACAGCCAAGTACTTTACCCAAGTTCCAGTGAAACGTTTCCCTGAATATCTGTGTGATATTTGGAGCAGCTATGGATAAAATAATAAAAATCCTAAAAATAACCACGAAAACATGAATGTTTGTTCATCCGTTTGTGTGAATCTGTTTCAATATTTTGTTATTTTAACAGCTTGGGGCTCTTCAAGAAGTCTTGGAAAAGCTACAGACCAAACGAATTCCATCATGGGAAAAGAAATTTGGTCAAGTTCCTACGGTAAATAAAACAATACGGCGCCTTAGCATGCATTTAACGATTCTAAAGCCGTTTGTTTTTCACAGTAACATTTTGACGGAGTACTTCACTTTTTTAAAGAAGGAAAAGTTCAGTCAGACTGAATCGCTTCAAGTAAAACGATGTGTATTAACACTTGCCGCTTATCTGTCTGTCTTTACCTAGTGCGACGTGGGGAGGCAGTGCGCGGTGAGAAAAGGATCCAGGATCGGCAAAATGTGCGACTGTCCGCGCGGGGCATTTTGCAACTTCTTCCTGCTGAAATGTTTATAATACCGGGACTGCTGTGACATTTATTTGAGTTTGGGGTCGAAGGCAAAACCCACTAAATAATACTAATTATAACAACAATAATACTAAATATTGTACATATATTATTTGTATATTTTATAGAATTACTAAAGTTAATTTAAAAAATCACGGCTGCTGTTACTGGTTTACTTTAAACAGGCATATTCGTCGTGTGCACAGTATTGTATTTTGTATTTGAAAGTGAGCATAAAGAATATTAAAAATATGTTGTCCTGTTTTCTAGAGCAGCCCATGTCACCGCTGAATTCTTATTTGAGTAGAATGATAGGTGACCTTCTCACCAAACCTCCAAGTTTACAAGCCATGGTTCTGAGCCACTTTCACGTTACACATGGTGTCAACAAAGCGTGGAAGGAACAAGGCATGAGGAGAAGCTTATACGGCAAATGCATTGGACGGACAGATAAAATTAGTGAAATAATTCAATTTGCCGATTTTAGGCACATAAATCGCAGTAAGCAGTGAAATTAAAATGATTCGTTTAGTTTTTAGACCTATCTTATGCTACTGTTTTAAATAGAACATATTATGTTGCTCCATTTCGCTTCAAACAATGGACCAGAAATAGACTAATGGTGAACCAGCTACAATTATCGCCGGCGTAATTTATATGTTAAATGTTAGGAGCGGCTCACTTCCAGTCTGCATTTACTTATTTACTCATCTATTTACTTATTTGCACTATGTGCGTGTGTGTATAGACAAACACACACACACACACACACACACTGGTCCCCATAAGGTACAAAAACGGGTATTCGTTCACGTTGTGGGGATAATTGGTGCCCATAAGGTTAGGTATACCTGGACCACACACACAGACACACACACACACACACACACATAGACACACCATGGGTGTTGTTAGGTTTTAGCCCCAATGCCAAACTTCCTTCAAAAAACAAATCAAGCCCCAGGTAAACCTGACTTAACACCGGATCATTTTCAATAGCTAGAAACGCCCCGTTATCCCTTAATACGAGACACACATTTAAATAGTGTAAGATTATATACATTTCGGTCTGCATTAACTTACTCTTCCACTACACACACACACACACATATGTTTACAGCCGGATCTAGAGGTGGGCAATACCAAATGCCACCCAAATTTCTGCTCTGCCCACCCAATTGGTCACCTTTAGCCTGCGCCATCTGCATCTGCCAATCACGTTTATTTACTTCGTCCAATCAGATATTCTCCTGCGGACATTTTGTAGTCGCCTTATTAAAGTGGAGTCAGCTTGTTTATGGTTTGGTAATTACCTTTTAATGCTTTTTTTTTGCTCTTTAAGGAGCCTCCTTCCGTTATATTACTGTTCATGTTACATCTTCTGCTCTTACGGTCTTATAAATTTGCCTTTAATATGCCAGTAGATATGTTTATGCTTGGTTAGCAGGCATTTCGGTCCAAAACACTTTATAGAAATCACATAATAATAATAATAATAATTTGTCATCTGAGATGACCATAAGAGTATAATTTGGAGTACATAAATACTGTAGTTCAAACCTAAAATATGAAAATGCCCATGTGCCCCCCCCCATTTCCCTGCTCACAAGCTGCTACTGCAGTGTAGTATGGCCTATTGTGTGAAATGCGGCCCCCAGGCTGAGCAGACTAGATGCAGGCCTGCATATACTACATATACGTCTATCTACACGACATTTCATGAGAATGTCCATGCTGTATGGAATACTTAGTCTAAACAGAACTGTAGCCATATGAAATAAGCATTTATTGTGAATACAAACATACTGAGCCTAGATTCTTCCCAAATATTAAAATTAATGCCTGCATTATTATACTGGTAATTTGAAGGACTGTTGTGTTGAAAAATCAACATATTTATATGCAAGAAACACAAAATGACAAGGAAATGAGAAATTTACTGACTTAATGCCAAAACTCAGTTTCATCACACGCTGCCTTAAAATATTTAAATTCAACTGATCATATAACTCAGCATATTTTTATGCTCGCCCTTCACCTGCCTCCATAACTAGAGGGACCGACCCGAACCCTGTCACTGAAGCTCACCAACCACTGTGTGCTGTAGGTGTAGGGCGCCTGAAGAACCAGCCCAGTGTGACGGAAAAGATATCCAACTCGGTTGCCCATCTGTCAGCATTCATTCTGCGTTTTTTTTCCCCCCTTCAAAATACACAGCAGAAGTGCAAAGGCAGCCTTACAGGAATGACGGCAGAATGAACACAGATGCGATGCTGACAGACGAAACGCAAACAGCTGTCCTGTTGGGAAGGTACATTGTTCCAACGGAAACTTCCTTCATACACGCAAGGATTGGGGTTACGCTGGCAGCCGATGACCAAACAACAGAAATACACAGAGTATTTGGTCAGCTTTAACTGTGGCACATATGAAACGAAACATCACAACCACGAACGGGACCACGAGAGAAATGCAGTATGTATGAGGAAAAACAGCCATAGAGTCACTTGGACAGCAAATGTGACCAAACATTTGAGAAAAAACACCGCAGGGAATTTTTCTTTATTCTCTTTTATTTGGATCTTTCCAGTCCTTCACGCAAAAATGTGACCTTCATGAAGCATATCAATTACTCAGATGTCATCACCCCACTTTCTAAGATGCAACCTTCTAACCCCAACTAAAGCCAATTTCACCAAAGCGCCCTCCGTCACCGTTAACATGGTGCCTGTATCATGACTGATGACCTGTGACAAATGAAAGTCATGTTTTGTAAAAAGACAGGAAATCAGAATTCTCTCTGCCTACCTAAAAGTCAACTTTGAAATAGACATTTCGCTCAAAAAATTTTCCATCAAAATGGGGAGAAAACATCAGTATACTGGCCTCATCAATTATCAGGGTCTCTTCAAATAAACTTTTTATTTTTTTCTTTCTTAAAAAAAAAGCTATTTACCCCAAAACCAAAAATTTAATTAACGTCTGACACCTAAACTGCATAAGCTTACACTTTTTCCAACAAGTTCAATCCCCTGAATTCAGATTTAAATGTTGACAGTACTGCAGCCTCAACAGCTACTGGCTGTTAATACTCATTACATTATTCGAAGTTGCTGCTACTGCACATTCACCACTGGAATGTAAAATAGATGCGCACACTTTTCTTTCCGAGTAGCAGCTAGTTCTTACACATAACCTTGTAATTCTTCAACCGTATGTGCTGCAAATGATACACTTACTAGCAATGCAATATAGGAGATTTGAAAACCCAGTCTGGGTGATTTGGGTGTCCTGTCCATCACTGCTTGGTTTGACCCAATGGGGGGAAAAAATAAATAAATCAATGAACCAATGGGAAGTGAAACCAAGATGGTAATCCCACCCTCCGGGGGTTCAGAAGCCTCGCATCTCTCATCAGTACTTTTTGCACATGGCTTCTGAAGAACAGAGCAGCGGTTACAGCAGGTGACATCAGAAGGCTACAGTCGAGGAAGGATGTCCGCACATCTTCCAGCAATGAGTCTTTAATGCAAAGTAGGCCTGAAAAACTGGAGTTGAGAAACGGGTACTTGAAAAACTTAATATAAATATCTACATTTAACACTAACAAGAACTCACCTGCCACCACTGAGTTGGTTACAACAAAGCAAATGTGTGTGTGTGTGTGTTTTTTTAGTTATGTTCAATCTAAGAACTGAGAAACTAATCACCCCTAAAGCAACCTTGGATGATAATCAGAATGGTCTTCACAACAGTCCTTGTGGCTCCTTCATTCCATTATGTCTTCCACATGTGGGTAAGAACAAGAGAGCTTCACAAAAGAAGTCTTTGCTAGGAGAGCATCCCCACTGGGTGGTCTGACTGGAAGGGGTAGTCCAACGCCGGGGGGAAACCCGAGTTCCGCGGCTGTTCGTCCAACAGCACCAAGTCTTCGACGTCCCGACCCCGAAACCTTCGGCGGCAGATTTTCACCGTCACCTTGCGGCCCTGGAAGATCTTCAAGGCCTCCTTAGATGCCATGGCCCTGGCGCTGCTCTCGTCACGGCCGTAGCCAGTACCCATGTAGACGGTCTGGCACCTCAGCTCGCAGACCTGGCCCTCCTTCTGCGTGCGGCTCACCGGCAAGTCGGGAATGTCCTTCAGTGGCACGAAGACGCAGCTCAGGCTGGCCTTGGACGACTCCACGCAGACACGCAGGATCTCAAAGTGGTCCAGGTTGGGTCCGAACCCACCGGCAGACACCAGCTTCCAAGCCACGGCCTTGTAGAGGCGATTGAAGAAGGGCTGGTGCTCTGCCGGGGCCTGTGGCGGAAGCCCAGGCTTGGCCCCAGCCGCAGCTCCTGCTCGTGCGCCAGCTCTCCCACCAGCCCTGCTCTCGCTTTCATTAGCTGCTGGTTTGGGCTTTTTCGCCGAACTCTCTGCCTCAATCTCTGCCAACGAAATCACACAGGCGATTGTAAGCCAGCAGACCCATCCTTAACACGCCCTACACAGTAAATAACCAAGCAAAAGGACAGAGAATGAAAAACTTCAAAAACTTCAATACAAGATTCCAAACAGCACAAAGTAACACCGAAAAAATAACAATAAACTACCATATATACATAACATGTAAAAATATTTGTCATTTTTATTCTCCGCCTTCTAGGTCTATCATTCTCAAAGCTGTTACTCCGCATAAAGGGTGGACAGAATTAAATACAAAATAAACCACTATTATAATAAATACCCAAATTTATAAAATCAAGAGCCTAAAGTTTTCCCAAACAAAAAAGTATTGCAAGCTAACAGTCAAAATCAGCACTGAAAAGTATTTAGCCAACAGCAGCCAATTTGTCTCTGGTCATACAGTGAAATACTGCAGACAAACCGCACTGTATTCATGCAGATTGGGCTGCTTCTATGTCATTTACTGCATGTTTGTAGAAACAAAACAATCATCTGCCAGCGCCTTCCTCGGCTCATTAAAGAAATTGTTCTCATTCAGCACAAACACCAGACAGCCAGCAGACTACGCTGGTACTGTGAAGCAGAAACCAACCTGTGAAGCATGTTAATGTGGATAAAAGTAGCAATATCATAATTTAAAGCAATAGTCACAGTTAAGCCTAGGGCTCACTTCACTTTTCCACGTGTCGTTACGGTTGGCTCAGCCATATGCGGGGACTCGTCTGCATACTACATTTGTCCATGACACAGACAGTGGAAGTCAGCGCTTGCATACTGCAATGATATTCCACTAGACCAGGAGAGGGTAGATGTATTGCAGCAGACACAAAGAGAAGCAGTGTAGTGTAATGAGTAAACTTTTAGGAATGGTTTTAATGTTATTATTAGGCTAAATTACGGCATACCAAGGTATTCTGAAAATAGCCAGGACCACCACCCTCACCCACCTGCTTGGCAAATTTTGTCACTAAGATTTCAAAATGCCAGATTATCGTTGTATACCGCGGTATAGTGTCTGGATGGTATGAAAAATCTGATCGCACCTCATCATAACAACAGCTATTCTTCTTCAACACTTTCTTCGTTGACCACTGCTGTGTGAAAGTCAGTGCTGCCACCTACTGGATTCACCTATTCAATTTCCTTACACATTCACTGAAAATGTGTATAATGTCAGACATAAAAATATGGGCTGTGTACGCACAGGCCGCCAGACACACATGATGACAAAATTTACTCACCCTGCGTGCAGACCATACCGACACATGGAAAAATGAAGCATGAATAGACATTTAAGAAATAAATCGGTTACAGACTGTCGGATAGACAGAACAAAAAAAAAACAGGTACAATTTCTGACTACTGCTCAGCTTTCAGACTACCGTGTTCCCTGGTATCACTGTATATATCTGAGTAACTGCACTGCGCTATTGTCCACACTGCTTGTCCAGGCCAGCTGAAAGGTGATTGTGCCACTGCTCAGGACAAAACTATACCTGCAGGAAACATCTAACACCATGGAAAACGATACACAAATGTAACATTCATTCATTTATAGAATCATAAAAAACTGACCCGATTACAAAGACAGTAGCTAGTGGGGAAGACCCAGTACAGGTGATGACTATGTACTCCTGAGCAGGGGGTCCCAATCCCTGACCTGGGGAGGGGCTGGCTAATTTCCAAAAATAAACTTGACAAGTTTTACTGCCAGCACCTGCCAGTGTTACCATCCCGTGAAATTAATAAGTGACGTATTGTCAGTCAGCGGCCATCAAAAGGCTGGGAACCACTATCCTGGAATTCCCCCCATCGACAACATTTGCACCAATTAAATGTACAAATCAGGAATTAAATATTAACCTAATGCTGTTAATTCCTCGAGAACCAATTAAGCTATTACTACAGCACTTCTTATTACTATTATTTATCGGAGTTGCATTCTGTATAGTAAACATGCAGGCTGATATCGGTGGGGCCCTAACCCAACACAGACACCGCCCAGCCATACCGCATATCGCAGGTCTCTTCCCTTTTCCCATTATTTCATCCCTGGTTCTCAGGACGGGAACCTCCCGGACCACAATCCCTTCAGCCATCTCCGTTATCTTCTTCATTATGGTTTGAGAATAACTGCAAGTAAAATATCAGGACACACTTTTTTCCACTCTTGTTCTCTTTATATACAGCATGGCAGAGCTGAAGATAAATCCATACAAGTGCTGGAACATTCCCATTTTCACACATTTTTAAATATCTAAATCAGCGTTTGTTTGTGTGTGTAGAGAAGTCTGTACCGTGAGATCGCCTGCTTCCTGTCATGTGCTGCCTGGGATCCAGAACGGCCCTGTTTTTGTATGTTAGTCCGTAACTATCCTTGTTCATTGGCCATCAGATTGTCATAACAACTAATCCAAAGCATGGTGACGGCGAGATTGAAGCTTATCCCAGGAGCACAGGACACAAGGCAGGAGACATACTGGCAAGTACATCATATATCCACACACAGCAATTAGCATAAACCAGTTCAGCTACATCGCATTTCCCAGAGAACCTGACACCCACACAAACCCCATACAGACAGATACAGGGTGGGAAATGAACCAGTAACCTTGGAGGTGTGATAAAGCAATAATTATTCTCATTGACTTGCCCAAAACTGATATTAAACAAATTAAATGTCTGGTGATCAGTGAAATAAACAGACATCTTTCAAGCTGGACTAAGGATAACAACAGAAAGAGCAGGTGTGACACCCATTTTGGAAAGGTTGCATCACTCACATGCACCCAAGAAATATGTGGTTAGCCCAGACCATGGAAAGTGACAGGAGTCTATCAAGACTGGGACTGGCAACACCAGGTTGAACAGTGGGGAAGGCCTCCATATTTCTCAGGATAAACTCCCGTCGGGCCCGCCACTGCTTGTTGGTCTCACACAGGCTCCGGAGGGATTCAACCCAGCTGGCCAGGTGAGGGTTCTGTCCCAGAAACTCGGACACCACATCCTCGCCTTGCCTCTCCTCTGCCATCACTGTGAACACAGCACATTTCACATTACAGCAATGATCAACTTTTCAAAAGTGTCTGGCTGCGCACGAAGAGCCTTGAAATTTCCCATGTCTCCGCTGAAGTTTTAAAAATCTTTCAGTTGCTTGGACATTTAATTGCGTGTAAAATGCGTCTCTACGATTATTTACAAGCACCCCCCCCCATTAGTATTTTGTAAAACGTACAGACGACATAAATGCACAGCTTTTACAAAATATTATAGTTTTCACTTTGTGTGAAATTGCACATCCAGCCGCGAATTCAAAGTTCACATGTTGCAAAGCTCCCGGCCCCATAACAAATGATGCATATAAGGCTTTTAAAAACTCCGTCCCCTACCGGCCGCGAAAAAAATACACATTTAACGTCATTTAGAGTTCGAGGTCGCCGCGCTAAACGGTTTCTTCTAATTATTTCGATGCTAAATAATGAACAAATAATGATTGGCATTAAGGCCCGCGCCACGCTTCAACCCAACCGGGACCGCCAAATAAAAAGTGTATTTCTAGTAAGCATGCAAAGCATAACGTTAAATTAAATAAAACAATAAGGAAGTGGGCTAGTGAGTTAGCCGCAAACTTCGCCCACCAACGACCAGTCCGAAGCGCCTTAGCTTAGCCCACAGCCCAAAAGGCTGACCTACGAATTTCAAGTTGACATTTCCTTTTAGCGGTGCTGCGAGGAGTCCAGCTCACGGAAGCAGATTCATTTGGCTAACACTAGAACTAGGGCAGCTAGCCGGCGTTAACAAAACTAGCAGGGTAACCGTAACTGGCAGCGAACATCCAGCAACACACCTTGCGTGTTATTCTATATACGTACTTCACCGTACTCGCGTTCGCGTGTACCCGTTTACGTCATCATCCATTGCCGAAGACTAGTTCAAATAGTCAAGAACAGAAGTACGGAGAATGGTAAAAAAAAAAAAAAAAAAAAATCCCCGGATGTTGGTCTTGCTCCGCCCCAAATGTCAAGGATACGCCGAACGAGACCAATCCCATGATTCACTGCGCCCCAAGTACGTCATGTGTGAGCTTTGCGTTCTTGGTATTGAGAAGCACTATTAGACTTCATTATATTTCAGTGGCAATACTACATTAACCATGATGCCCTGCAAAGCGGCCTAATCAACTTGAACTTAAAAGCCAAACTAGCATTCGATAATAAACATGTAAATGCTTTAAAAATGAAGACATGAAAAATGATATTTAGGCTTGTACACAAAAATACTGTACAACGAGTCATCGTTTACGTCTCATAGCTATTGAACGTCAAAGGCAGAAAAACTACACGTACCAAAATTCAGCGGCCTGATGTCATGGGCGAAATATGATGACGCAGAAGGAATCGGCGGCACTGTGAACAGCTATAGCTAATCACAAATGGTAGAAACAATCGTTTTGTTGTAAGGTCCTATGTTTCTGTTAAACAGTTGCAATCGCGATGATTCATGAGCTTTTGCTGGCTTTGAGTGGGTACCCTGGGACAATTTTCACGTGGAATAAACGGACCGGTTTACAGGTGAATCTGATGCGCTTCATTTAGAAAACATATCTGATGGATTCTGTGTTACTGCTTTCATCTGCATTACCAGTTATTTTATAAGAAATAGGACACATCTTTTGAACCAGATGACGAAATCGTAACGGTAGTTTCTCTTGATGGACACCACCTAACATAATAGATACATTCATGCGTTGCTTGCGACTACACTGCTATAGCTGCATGCAAAACACTAAGTGTAATTTTGCACACACGCTGAATGGCGTTTTTTTTGTTACTTTTTTTCCCAAAGGTTTCTCAAGACCTGCCGTTTCTCCATCCCAGTGAGACGAGCGTCCTGAACCGGCTATGCAAACTGGGTTCCGACTACATTCGTTTTACGGAGTTCATTGAGCAACACACCGGCCATGTACACCAGCAGGTGAGATTTTTGAAAACTAAATTATATAAAATGTGAAGTTGATGCACCTCCCTAGTACAGTCGTCCCTGGACGTTTATCACCGAACTACTGGTATTTATAATTGGCATTTGATCATGGTTTAGTCAGTGGGGGTTTGCAGATTATTGTGATCGTCCTTAATCCGTATACTCACCTTAACTATGGCACAGGAGCACCACCCCAATCAACCCTGTCAGGCTGGACTTCATGGAATCTACCTCCGAGCTTTCTGCACAGGACTGGACTCCATGTTGCAGCCTTATCGACAGGCTCTGCTCGATCTAGAGCAGGAGGTAGAAACTCACCCATATATACAGTCCATTATCCATAAAAACCGTACTTGTCATTTACAACATCCCGCATTTAGCAGAAAATGTAGATTTTAATGGGAATATATAGTATAATTCTGATATTTTAAAATTCTTTTCAGTTCCTAGCTGATCCACATCTTTCCATATCCCATGTGAATTACATGCTGGATCAGGTAAGTACATGTGACGTCTTTTGAACGTATGTTACCTTCTATGTTTTATATGACCAGTACTAAAATGTGGCGCAATGCATGCAGACATGGTCTTCCTGTTGCCCTTCAGTTTCAGCTCCTCTTCCCCTCTGTCATAGTGGTGGTAGAGATGATCAAATCGCAAAAGGTATGACCTTCACAATGGGAATCTATGTCCTGTGCCATTAGCTAATTGTAAGGGTGAGGGAAGGTCATTATAAATGAAACTGACAAGTACAAAATGGTCTCCTTCATACCTGTGGATTAGGTCCATGGGTGCCAGATTTTGGAGACTGTTTACAAGCACAGCTGTGGAGGACTGCCCCCTGTCCGTATGGCTTTGGAGAAGTGAGTGAATGTCCACGATGTGGCCAAAACGCACCAGAAAACATGGATGTTTCTGTGGTGCAACAAGCAAGGAAACGGACTATTTGCGCAGGCATTTTTTTCCGAAGAGTTGCCCAACTGTGGTTATGTTTCAGGATCCTGGCAGCTTGTCACGGAGTGATGTACAAGCAGCTGGCCGCCTGGATGCTGCACGGACTGCTGCTGGACCAGAGTGAAGAGTTTTTCGTCAAGCAAGGTCCCAGTGCAGGGGGGGCTGCCCAAGCCCAGGAAGAGGAGGAGGAAGACCTGGGGATTGGTGGACTCAGCGGGAAACAGCTCAGGGAGCTGCAGGATCTGGTATGAGAGTGGTGGCGTTCGGGTGTGAAAAGCCGAAATGAGGGGCTTTTCGGTGGAGGTGTCAATTACTGAGATCTTTTCGGTGTCATCAAGACGCTGAATTTCCCTCAATAATAACTAGTGGTTGTTTTTCATTGTTTTGGAAATAAGTCATTTTCCTGGACAAACCAGTTCTCCGATTTGCTCCTCTCCCATTTTTTTCGGCCTGACCGATGCAGCGACTCATTGAGGAGGAGAACATGCTGGCTCCGTCCCTTCAGCAGTTCTCCCTCCGTACTGAGATGCTGCCTTCCTACATCCCTGTGCGTGTGGCCGAGAAGATCCTCTTTGTTGGCGAGTCTGTTCAGATGTTCGAGAACCACACCCAAAACCCTCCCTGTGCCGGTGAGAGTCAGCTGTCATACCATGTACCATGACCAGAGACTTTGACCCTTTTCATTTGCCATGTAACATTGCTTCTGACCATTCCTTCAGGCTCCATCCTGAAGCACCAGGAGGACACGTTTGCTGCAGAACTTCACCGACTGAAACAGCAGCCACTCTTCAGCCTGGTAGACTTCGAGAACCTCATTGATGGCATTCGCAGTACTGTGGCCGAGGTATGGTTAAAGTTAATATGCCTATTTATTAATTTTGTATATTTATTTGTAAAGTTGTTTGGGGTAGAATTAGAAGTATTAAAAAAAAGTTTCACAAATAAATCCCTCTTTCGGCACAGCATCTTTGGACGTTGATGGTTGAGGAGTCTGACCTTCTGGGGCAGCTGAAGGTCAGTGGGTGGGGCCAGCACCAGATTGCATTAAGTTCTACTTAATCCATTAAACTGCCATCTTGTTTCACACTGGGGTGGCTTGTTTTGCCCTTCAAGATCATCAAAGACTTTTATCTCCTTGGAAGAGGTGAGCTCTTCCAGGCATTCATTGATCATGCCCAGCACATGCTGAAGACTCCTCCCACAGCGGTCACGGAGCATGGTACGGCATTGCGACATACATACCAGAACCCTCAGCAAAGATGTCAGCAAATGGTTGTTTCATTCAGATTTCTTTGCTCTTTTGTAGACGTGAATGTGGCCTTCCAGCAAGCCGCTCATAAGGTCTTGCTGGATGACGACAACCTGTTGCCCCTCTTACACCTCACCATTGACTACCAAGGAAAAGAAAGCAAAGGTACCGAATCCCTTTGAGGTGTTACCTGCCAGTAGCAGCTGAAGGATGTCAGTGTCGTCAACAATCTCTTTGCTCTTTCAGAGGCTGCAGGTAATCGTGAAGGAGCTACTCCTCCACAAGACATCTCTCCTCGAGAGCTTCCATCTACTGGCTGGGCGGCGTTGGGCTTGGCCTACAAGGTGCAATGGCCCTTGCACATCCTGTTCACCCCCGCTGTACTGGAGAAGTGAGTGAGTTCTTTGATGTGCTCAGGCAAGCAGGTTGTCCTTGATCGTAGCCATATTTCATGCACTCTTAATTCCAGTGGCCTACCTCTGAGAAACTCATCACTGTTCCCCAGGTACAACGTGGTGTTTCGCTACCTGCTGAGTGTGCGCAAAGTCCAGTCGGAACTGCAGCACTGCTGGGCTCTCCAGATGCAGAGGAAACACCTGAAGTCCAACCAGACTGACGCTGTCAAGTGGAGACTCCGCAACCACATGGCCTTCTTGGTGGACAATCTACAATATTATCTCCAGGTAGATATCTGGGGAGTATCTGGCACTTTCTTCTGGATAGTACCATTAGCTTAGTAATTATATCCTGAACAGCCCCAGTTTGGTTGCATTTACATCACCATAAATTACCCTTCCAGAAAACTATGGTATATTAACTCAAAGGGACCGTAGTGCCTGATACCAAGATAAAAATAGAGCGTAAACCACCGAAGGTTGTGACAGATCTGCTTATAGGTAAATTAGGCTGAAAACTCAGCTTCACTGCTCCACTACCTCCCCACAGGTGGACGTGCTCGAATCTCAGTTCTCTCAGCTCTTGCAACAGATCAACTCCACCAGGGATTTTGAGAGCATCAGGCTGGCTCATGATCACTTTCTCAGCAACCTGCTGGCTCAATCCTTCATCCTGCTCAAACCTGTATGTGGACCTAAAATGGGAATCGGTGTCAGAGTAACATACAAGCTTAAATGAGGGAGCTTTGTACGTCCAGCTAGCTGAGGCTCCGTTGTTTTCTCCTCAGGTGTTTCACTGCTTGAATGAGATCCTAGATTTGTGCCACAACTTCTGCTCGCTGGTCGGTCAGAACCTGGGCCCGCTGGACGACAGGGGCACCGCTCAGCTGGACATCCTAGTCAAGGTGAGATTTCCTCATTGACTGAATGCTGTAACGTTATTAAAGGCAGTTAGAGTCCGACCTCCAAACACTCATCGCCATGCATGTTCGTAATCCTCCTAGGGATTCAGCAGACAGTCCTTCCTGCTGTTTAAGATCTTATCCAGTGTGCGCAACCATCAGATTAACTCCGATCTGGCGCAGCTACTGCTGAGGCTGGACTACAACAAGTACTATACCCAGTCAGGGGGCACACTGGGCAGGTAGGGGTGTTTTCTGATTGGCATGAAGGGTCCAGTGGGGGGTGGAGGAGGAAGGGACACCACTGTGCTAACGCCATGCCGTTCTTCTGCAGCTTTGGATTGTGAAGTGCCACGTGACGACCTGCCACCGCATCCATGCCTGACCAGTATTTGTGACGTGTGCTTTCTCAGCGTCAGGTGGGCCAGCGCTGACTGTTGCGACCACCTTTCGAGTGTAAGAGTGGCGTCTGGTTATTCGCTGCAGCTGATGTGTATAAATTGTAAATAGGCGGTAAAGACTAACGCTCTGGAGACTGAATAAAAACAAAGTGAAACAATCACAATTTATTTTTCAATAAAAACATTGGAATTAAAACTATGTACATAAAACGCATGCACTAGACCTAAGAATACTTGAAGCGCTGGTCTGGGATCAGCTGCGGTTCAGGGTGAATAGTCATACTGGTACCGCGGTTGGGCTCGATGGTCCTGCTTCTCGCCACAGATCAGGCTCTGAATCAGCCACTCTGGGGAGAGCAGGGGAAGGTCCAAAGAGACGGCCCAGCTCTGCACAGAGGGCGGACAGGAGCGGTCCGCCAGCACCACGTCGAACGTACCTTCGGGGGGGTCTGCGCATGAACACACATCAACAAAAGAAAGTTCTTACCGTGATGTGCTACAGGAACTTCATTAAGTCATTTGTTCAGCTAAGACCTGACTGAACAACACTGCATTTTTTTCCACTAAAGATCTAATAGTGAGAGAGAGAGAGACCTCCCACCCACCTGAATTGTTACAATCCCCCGGATACTGGTGTACAGAGGACGCTCCCCCCATGTTGAGTATGTCGGTCAGGAAGGCTGTGGCCTCTCCAGAAATCAGCAGAAACTTCATGGACTTGAAAGGATTCCGTCGAGAGTGCCTGGAGGAACAGACCCCCGCGTCACCGCATTCAGGACCGGCAGCATCACACCCCCGTTTTAAACTATTTAATCCTTTTACAGGGGTGGGTGGGTGGTGGGGGCAAATAGATTCCACTGCGATGTCAAAGGTCAGTCAGAAACTCAGGGCTCCCCCTGCAGTCTGATTCAGGCGTTCACACTTACCATTCCACCAGGCCGCCGTCCGGACCCGTCCCAGCAGGCAGCAGGTAGCTCCGGTAGCTGAGCAGCTGGTTGTCATGGCAGCAATCCCGCACCCACATGTGCGACACACAGGGCATGCCGCTCGCCAAACACAGCAGATACTTCCGTGTGCGGCAGTGCTGGTCCGCGATGAGGATGCTCTGATAGGCCGCGCTACACTGGGGGCGGGGCGGCGAGCAGTCAGCCTTCCCATGATCCCTTGCCGACTAGAGTCCAGCATAAGAGGAGGGCCGTGGGTGCTCACCTGCTGTTCGTTGAAATCCCGGAGAACGTACCCCCCTCCTGCTTCAAGCTGGGTCTCTGTGTACCGTTTGTTGTAGGGGGCCGTCTGCACGTATTCTAATGGCGAAACGGACTGGTTTCAAACAAATGTCATTGTGATGCTGGGAGATTGCATAGTGTGGATGGACGACAATAGAAGATGGAGTTTAGCTAGTTTACGATCAGCATTCGGACAGTAAATCCGGCAGAGGTAGGATGTGAGCATAATGTGACGTCGAAGGCCGTCTCACCCTCTTCCGCGTCGCTCGTCGGCTGGTTGGCCTCACGGTCCAGCTCTGAAGAGGCCGTCAGCAGGAACGCGTAGCCCAGGAAGAGCGAAGCGCTCTGGGGAATGGGCCCGTGGGTCTCCTCGAGGTCACTGGGGTCAGAGGGCAGGTCGGTGCCGCTGCCCGAGGTGTTGAACGCGTCTCCACGCTGGCCTGTGCCAGAAAGATGGTGTGCTGTGAGGGGCGGAGCCTAATTCCAAGATGAGGCCACACCCACCTTCACCCACAGTGAGTTTCAACTACTTGGTGCCCACTCAGACTTCAACGGGGTGACGAAAACTGTATCCCGCTTCCTCCTGGGTATCATACGCGCCCACACCACCGTGAAAACGGAGCGGCAGACATACCGGACTAGCAGTGGGGGCGGAGCTTCAGTTCAAAGGCAACATCCAAATAAAAACAAAGGGTTCAACACAATTGACTAACAACAGCCTCCAACAGGAAGACATGTCCCACAGGTGACTGTAAACGAGGGACACATGACGATGTCTGCATCTTCACTCATTACAACATCACAGACCCAAGTCAAACCAAACATTTATTTAAAATGCAGTAACAAGTAAAATTCAAATATTCCATAATGCCATACAAAAGGGCATTTAAAAAAATCTAAAAGTACGTAATCATAAAAGAATATGAAATACGTGACGGATTAAAAAAAATAAATAAAAAAAGCCTAAAATGTTAAAATGCACATTGATCCTCTTAACGTCGATGTTCGTCACGAAGCAGAAAGCGTCTCTGCCGGGAGCGGATGAGCACCGCCCTCTTGGTGGCCCGGGGTTCCCATACCCGCTCTGGCCCCTGTGGACCTACGGCCTCGCTTGGAGGGGGTCCTTTCCTCCTCCATGGAGGCCATCAGCTTCCTCTTCCCTGAGGGGCCCGGGGTTCTGGGACTGTCACTGGAGCTCCGGCCGGGGGTGGTATTGACCCCCACGTTTCCTCGGCGCTTCCGTTTGCCCTCCACTAAATTATCTGCAGCCCAAGCGAAAAATCCATAGTATCATTATTATTGCACATGTTTTGTTGCTTAGCAAATATGGAGGCTGTAGGAAGGATCACAAGCTTCTCCCCCAGAGACCCCAGCCTTCCTGGATGGCGTTCTTACCCAGGCTGATGTCAGAAGCCTTGGTGAGGGGCGTGGTCGGCTCATAGGGGCCCAGGCCGTACTGCTCTCTCAACCGGTTGCCCTGCTCCATGGACAGGATGACGGCCATCCGCCCGTACCATTTCCGCTGGCCGTCCTTCTCTACGCAGTAGAAGAAATCGGAGCCTTCCATCTTGTGACCTCTTACGATACCTGGGGGGTCAGCGAGGGACGTAAACTAAGGGAAGTAAACCAAACCGAGGGCAGTGAGAAATCATTTTCGGCCCTGTGACCTCCGCGCCGAGCTACCTGTGCTGAAGTATTCGTCCTCTGAGATCGCCGTGACCTCCGTCCCCGGGGGGATGGGGTCACACAGCAGGATGTCCTTCCCCGGCACGTCGCACTCGTAGCGGTCATCGAAGAGCAGGCGGAAGCGGCCTGCTCCAGAGTCCCGCGTGATGCAGCCTGAGTAGAAATAGCCATTGGAGGACCACTTGGCCACGACGCGGAGCCCCACGAAGCTGCTGGAACCGGCACAGCGTGCGCCGTCCAACGGGGTGCCTGGGGAGTCGGGGACGCCAGGACTGTCCTCTGTGCGGCTGCGTATCTGTGTGTAAGACTCATCTTCTGGGGAGGAGGTGAGGGCGGAGCCTTGTGCGCCATCCCTGGTCAGATTCCCAGCAGCCCTGAGGGGGGCAGTCCGTAATAGTCAAGGTCAGAGAACCTCAGCGGGAGAAAGAGAATGTGGGAAACTAAAAAGCCCAGACTGTGCCCCTTGCAGCCAGGGTGATGTCACCTCACCTGCTGAGAGCCCCTCGGGAGGGAGGCCTGCCCCGACGGCCCCTTCCACGGGGCGTTAACGGGGTGTGGGGTCGAGGGCCCTGGGCCCGCCCCCTACCTTCTATCAACTCCGAGGCTCCTGGCCCCCAGGGTGCCCCCTGTTGGCCACTCATTTTCCGGGGGCTGGGGAAAGACAGACAGAGACAGTGCTCATTGAGACACATTTCACATACGAAATTGGGACACAAAGTTTGACCTAGTGGTGATTAAGTCCATTATACTAACGGGGGTGGGAGTCATGCTGTAAAGAGGGATTCTGGTAGGACCCCCACCTGAGGGATTTGGCCCCTCGGCCCACAGGCACAACGAAGTCAGCCTGCCTCCCAGGGCCCGCCCCCCCACTGCTAGTTCCGCTGGAGCTGTGCTGCAGGCTTGATGCCTTGGAGGAGAGGGAGCTCACGTCAGCCAGATCGCCAGAGGTCATCGAGCTGCCAGTACGTGACGGAGACACGTCATTCTCCACCACGCGGCAGTCCACCAGAGGCTCCTCAGACTCCTGAGGATACACCCGGGGTAAGAGGGGACGCGGTGGGGGCACGCACACCAATTAGCCACACAACTAGTAGAGATTTTGGGGATCGTTACTTTCAAAATGGAGTGAGGGTGGACATTCTCGGACCTCACCTCCGTGACCTTGCGATCCACCTCCTGGCCGTTTTCGTAGTACACGTCTGTGATGATGCGCGTGACCGTGGTGCGGACCTCGCGGATGGTGCGTACGTGCCTGCGGACCGCCTGCCCGTGGGGGGGCCTCGGGGGTGTCTCTGGCTCGCCCTGTCCGCCCACATGGAACGCATGCCCCGATCAGACAGGTGAGCGCCGGCCCTTAGTCCAAACCCCAACACAAGCCAACTGGATGGGTTCGTGCCACTCACCTGCGCGGTCGGGAACTGGGGCTCCAGGGTCTCAAAGCTGGTCTGCTGGGACACAGCTCTCTGGCGAAGCTGGAACAGGGGAGAGGGGAGTTCAGTCGGTGCGTAACCTGAAGTCCCCTCACACCCGAGTCCTCCACCGTCCATGGCCCTTACTCTGCTGGGCAGCCCAGGTGAGGCGTCAAAGCTGGTCTGCTGGGACACGGCTCTCCGCCCCGGTGGTGTTCTGCTGGTTTCCACGCCAGGTGTCTCGCCCCCCTCGGGCCTGCGTGGGCTAGCCGGTCCCCCAGCGCCCCTGGGCGTGCCGGGAGGTTCCTCTTCCCGAACCTCGCCACCGGCCGCTTCCGTCGGCCTTGGCCCATCCTGCTGGGAGCGGGGGGACCGGTCCCCCGGCCGGCTGGGCTCTGGGACGGCGCTGCACCGGGGCAAACTCTTGGGCCTCTGAGCGAGGAGACCCGGGACGTCCCGCTCCGAGTCACTCGTCTGGGAGAGCGGCGAGTTAAACAGGTCCCCCCTGCCAGAAAACGGGCAGCTTGTCAGGACAGCACGCTGCCGACAGCGAGCTGAAGGACACGCCTGCAGTGACCTTGGAGCGACCTTGCCGTGACTTTGCGGAACGGCGCCATCTTCTCAGCTCAGGCAGCCCCAGGAGCTGCATTGTGGGATCCATCCATCCCTCGGAATTAGGTCAAACAAGAGCCACCCACCACCACTGGTGGGGGCAGAGCCCCTCCAGAACCTACTTAGAGCCTTCTAAAGATATGGTACCCCACGGGGGCGTCTAGAATGATATATATTTATACACACACACACAGCCGCTACTAGCAAGGTTACAGCAGCAGAGACTGAAATCAGAAGGACAACAATCCTGACATCCTTAAATTATAAGATCTCCACCTGGGAAAATCTGGTCGAGTCGTCTTCGTGTGATGTTTTTATGGATATATTGTACATTTGTCTTTATTGCTGTAGGTTACAGGTGCTGCATTTACTCCTTTTGTTCTGTTCATTTTGCTGCTGTAACAATGCAAATTTCCCCAATTGTGGGATTAATAAAGATGATCTTATCTTATCTTATATACAGGCATGGAGTGGCACAAAAATAGCACTGCCCCACCACCAGGGTGCGATATACAGACAGCAGCTGCAAACGGCAAGTGACAAGGGGAGGCTTTTCACAGCGTTTAAAAGTGCAAAAACACAGATCAGTGTGAAACGGGGAGGCGGGGGGACAGACACAAGGGTGTACATAGTGCAATGCGTATGCAAACAAATACAGCAGCATAAAAGTGGTGGAAAATATAGTGGAACTGAAGAACTAGGTAAATAATACACTGAAGCAGCTGTCCTCCAGAATTAAGTCATCTAAAAACCATAGACGTGCTTTGGTTTAAGGGATTGTAAACCATTAAGGCTATATTCCATAGGAACTTAATTTCTGAATGAGGTTTAAATATAAATAACCAGCAGGGGGTGCTGCAGTGCAGATAAAACAATGCACAGTCATTCTGTGATTGGCAGCTGGGAGCATGCAGGCTGACTGGCGTGCATTCCTGCTAGGATTTACCTGGTGGGAGTGCTGGGCTCACTGGGAGGGCCTTCTGCCTGCCTCCGCACCTCACAAACCCGGCTGAACACTGATGGGCTGGACAGGGGACTGCAACAGAGACATCGGGGTCATCGAAAAACATCTCACATTTAAATGCCCCTCGTTGAGCAAAAGCCTTCTGGGAAATGATATTTTAAGTGTATCGACTGTGGTCGTTTTCTGGGGGATGGCCCTCTCTCCAGACTCTCAAGTTGAAAAATGACTCGTCACCGTGGAAACAAGGAGTCCGAGCGTGAACGTCGTCCCAGCTGCCGTGATTCAACAGCCGCACCGAGCAGCCAAACGGAAACGAGACCCTATATAAATAAGCAGACTTGCATAGCAACTGCTGTGCGTTACCTGGTTACGGCCTTGACAACGGTGGTAACCTTGGAAACGGAGACTTCGTTGTCTGATAGCGCCGGTTCTGAGAGGAAAACAATGAAAACAAGCAGTTTTAGCAAATGATATCAAGTGTAGAGTACTTAAATTTCACAAGCAGTGTTTCAGGTGGAAAAATACGGGTTTTCGCAGGGGGGGGCCTGTTCTTACTCTGCAGGCTGAAACGCTCGGACCCAGAGCTGGTCTCCTCCACCGGGGTCACCAGCTTCATCCTCAAACTCAGCTTGCCATTTTGCTCCGATTCACCCAAGTTTGAGTCGTTTTTGGAACCCTCTCCGCTCTCCTCCACCGTAATCTCACTGGCTGCCATGGCGACCTCCGCAGTGACATCGCCCGGCAACCGCTCAGAAAAGGGGCTCATATCTGAACAGGAAGTGGGGTCAGAATAAAATTTTAGAAGGGGTTGGGGGCGGGAGGTAGGAGTACACGGCAGCGGGTGGTGGGGGAGGGCCTACCGATAGGTGTGCTGTGGCGCGGGGTCTGCTTCAGCTGGCTGATCAGCGGAGGGGTCGCCGTGGTTACCGGGCGAATTAACTCCCCCTCTTTGGGAAGACTGAAGTGAAATGGGATTTCTGAGGGAGGAAAAACAGGGGAGACGTTAGAGACCGAACCGCTGTGTACGCATGGCGTTGTAAGGTCTCTGCCGACGACGTACCTCCGGAGGTGTCGCTCGGGGTCCCGCTGCCGGAGACTGCCGCCACCCCCCCGTCGGCCATCACACCTTGCGTCACCGCCTTTCTGGGCCCCGAACTTTCTGGCCCATCCATGCCGTTCGTGGTAGACGCAGGCTTCTTCTCGGCCACGTTTTCTGGCAGCCCGGTTTCCTGGAGGCTCCGGCTATCGGACGGGGGACGGCCCTCATCTGACCGCGACGTTGTGACCGCGTTGATCTGCCGCAATTCATCGGCAACCTCCGCTGCGACCTCGCTGCTGCCGCTACACCCCCCCTCCCCCGCGGAGGTCGAGGCCTCCATGGGGGCGCCCTGCTCCTCACGCTCAAGGTGGCCATCTTCCTCCATGGGTTCAGGGGAAAGCACCTGGCTTTGGGACAGGGCCAGACAGAGGCCGGAGCTTTTGGCCGCCTCCCCCTCATCCATGCCCTCGTCATGCTCAGGACGGCTGGCCTCAGACCTCAACTCCTCACAGGCCTCCGAACCCCTCGGCTGAAGCTCCATCACCACGTCTTCCGCCTTCTCTTCCCGGGGTCGCTCACTTGGGAGCACGGACTGCGACTGCGTCCGGGTGGCCGACCCGCAGTCCCTGTGCGCACCCACCGGGGGGCTCTGCAGCGAAGCCTCACTCGCTGTCAGGTCCACAACTTCTGCTTTCTGCGATGAAACGCTGTCACTGCCATTCTGGGAGTAGACCACGTATTGAGCCTGCGACTCAGCAGCTGTCGTCAAGTCGATGGTTTCTGTGACGACCTTGGCGTCGGGCCCGTTGGCCTCTGAGGGTGGCTCCCGCGCGTGGTCGTCCGTGGGTCTCTTCGTTTCCTTGCCGTCGGGCCTGATTGCGGTAGGTGCCATGGTACCGTCTAGCTGATTTGTAGGACGTGTCAGAGGATCACCAGCTTCCTCCTGCTGACCTCGGCACTCAAACACATCCACGGTGGGAACAGACTCAATGACTCCCTGGGGCTCCTCTATCTGGGTGGCCTGACTGTCCTCCAGCTGCTCCCCCTCCTGTTCCGGCACCGACTGAAGGAGGGTGCTGCTTGTAGACAGCTCCAGGCACAGGCTGGGCTGAGAATGCCCAACGACGCCGGCTTGCTGCTCACCGGGCGTCGCCTTGGTTGTTGCCGGGGAAACCTTCTCCAGTAGCGTCTCCGGCCCTGTGCTGCTTTTTCCGTCTCCCTGGCTCAGTGTTGGGACAAACACATCCTGTTTAAAAGGAGAACACCCACATTTTCATCTCTTATAAGATGCAAGACTAGCACAGCTCTGGTTAAAAACATGGAACTGCCATTCTGCTGGTTCAGAGTCTGTTGGTTCAAACCCCAGAAGGCGGCCGGCTGCAGGATGCTCAGGAAGAGCAGCACACAGAAATAAATGCAATCACAGGACGTACATGTGAAAAGTCAGGCTGGCTTGGCATAGAGAGGCTTTTCTCCAGCACAAAGCCCGGGGAATTCTGGGACAGTGGTGTGGATGCGGCTGGAGCCGGTCTGGGGATGGCGCTGGACTGTGAAGGGGCCTGATCCATTTCCATGGGCTCTTCCTCTCGGTGACAGGACCGGGGCTCATCTGGAGGCAGCGATGTGTCCATGGGTTCCTCGAGGGCTGTAAGAATCACAAAAGAAGCACCCGGCTCAAATGTGACTTGGAGGTGGGCTGAGATGCGTTGTCGTCCTCATGCCGTCCCATATTTGTGACAAAATTCCCGCCACCGACGGGCACTCACTAGAGAGACCACCAGCTGACCAGAACTGTACAAGCTGCGGGGGGCAAAAGGCAAAAGGACCCAGCTGGCTAGACCCCCCGCCCCGGGTGAGAGAATGCGATCGACTCTCCAAACCACCACCCTGCAAGTGACAACTGTGCGCCACTGATGTGAGAACCCACCCCCGTCACGCCGAGTCATTATTCTCCAATAACAATGATGAATTACCTTCATCTTGGGCTGTGGGTGAGTTCGGCACAATTAGAGGCGTCTGACTCAAACCGTCCTGAGTAGGAGCGACAAATTCCACAGAGCTCCTGAGAGAGAGAGAGAGAGAGGGAGAGAGAGAACGACCGCAACGGTGAACATCATGTGGTCACAGCTGCACCGCTTCCTGTTTTTTTCCCATGGCCCAGCTTTGTCAGTGCAGCCGCTGACGTTTATCTTACTGGGAGAGGCTCTCCTGCACCAGAGTGCCCTGGCCGGACAGATGCAGGAGGTGCAGGCTGTTCGCTGGGGTTGCCGTTGGTAGGAGGCAGGGTCCTGCCTCGGGTACCGTGCTGTCCACTCCCGAGACATCTAGAAGAGAAATTAACAAAAAAAAAAAAAAAAAAAGATATTGAACATCTGTCCAAGTCAAAGCAGAATCCACCAGTAAGGCGGAACCGCACATACCACCTTTCTCCGCCTCAAACATGTCATCCTGGGAGGACGGCACATCAGAGTCGTCCTCCAGCTTCTGGGCCTGATGGACTTCCTGGGGCTCCAGGCCCTGAGTGTGCCGCGGCTCCTGGACGCTCCTCGCCGTCCCCTCTGTACAGCTGGAGCTCACCTCTGACCTGGACGAGCGTGGGGAAGAACATGTTCGCTGAGCCAGAAACACCCTGCCCCCCCCCCCCCCAGAGAGTAACCCGCGCCACGCCCATGAAAGCCGACGCTGTAGAGAGCGCAAAAAAACCCCACTACAAACCCTTTATCAGAGCAGAAGGAAACACCGAAATGCTGGCTTTGAACAGCGGTAAGTAGGACACGGCGAGAAGGAACAGGGGGGAGAGACACAGGAGACAAGGTTACCGTCTGGACGCGCTGCCCCGCTCGTCTGCGGCGTCACCCTCCGCACGGCTCTGCTCTGCTCCTTAGCACAGTTTAGCAAAAACACCAGAGTGAGTGAGTCGGCCGGGTTCACCGGCAAAGACAGGGAGAAGAGAAGCGGCACGTCGCCAGCAGGGCCCTTACCTCCCAGCGCAGGCCCCCGCCCCTCTCCATCGGCCCGCCCCGCCGCAGGGGCATCGGTGTCCAACCCACCCTCGACTGTCTGAGATTCCGACAGCTCGAGGAAGCCGAAACAATCCCCATCTGAGCGCACACACACACACCGGATTAGATATCTACATCTTTGTGGGGACTCATTCATTTCTATACGCACAACCCTAATCACAGCCAGATCAGCCGTAACCCCTAACCAGCCCAAACCTGATCCATGAGTAACCAAACAAAATATATGACTTTCGGCATTTTTTGGCAATCCCCCCCACAAGGTCAAAATAACAGCTTTTCATTACAAAGTAGCAACATTTGATCCCTACAATGTAATATATACATATGACCCCCCCCCATCCCCCACACCCACAAAGTACATTCTTCAAACATCATCTGCCCAACGCTGCAACCAATCACAGCTTCACAGGAAGTAAGAACACAGAAGCCTGTAAGGGGAGTGTGTATACAGGTTCCCCTGAATTACTCAATTATCTTTGTTAATTTCGTATTTTAGTTTTCTACTAGATCTGACAGTTTCAGATTTGAGTCTGATGGAATGGAAAATATGATTAAAAACAAAAAGCAAACAGACACACGGCCCTTTGGAAATGGAGTCCGAGAGTCTTAACTACCTCCTGATTGGACACAGTGGGTGGTGGAGTCCGCTCTACTCTCCATCTCCATGCCCTCCTCCGACTGCCTGCCGTTGGCAGCTGGCAGATCTCTGAGAGACAGACAGCGAGAGAGGGAGAGAGTGAGTGAGAGCGAGAATGAGAGAGCAAGAGAGAGAAAGAGCTCAGATCCCTTCAGGACTGCTAACTACCTCCCCCCCCCCACCTTCCCCCAAAATTCAAAATTCAGTCAAGTTTAAATGTCATCCAGCAAAGGCAAATAACCCCCTTGGAACGGGGGCTTTTCTGCAACTCTAGACTCTCTGCTACACTGCAGACTGTTTACCTCGCATCTGATTCTGCAGAATTAAAAATGAGACACGCAGCACTAACAGCCGTGAAGCTCTTCAGTTACTGAAAGCCTGCACCATGTGACAGCATGTGTCTGCGTCCCAACTGGGGGAATCGCGCAGTGACACCAGTGACTCTGCCCGTGCCCGTGATTTATGGGAAGCAGTGGGCGCCGTGTCTGGCACAGGACGGCCCAAGGAGTGGCTGCGTGGGATTTGTCAGGAAATTTCCCATCTAGGAACAGCTTACAAATGTTTATTGGGAGATTAAGTGCTTTGGGTTTAAGTCCTGTACAACAGCAGAGGGATAATAAAAAAACAAGTTCCGTAATTTCCTGGCGTACACGGTGATGGCCGCTGACCTTTTCCGATTGCTGGGTGGGGTTACTTCAAGAACCTGACTGCCCTCCTGAGCAGAGGACGACTCCATTGTGGCTGGAAAAAAGAAGCGTGTCAGATAAGAAACCCGACAGCGCCACCCGCGCTTCCCGCAGTGAAGACGAGAAGCCCCCCCCCCCCCCCACCTGGGCTGTGCGGCCTGTTGCTCTGCGCCACTGCTGATTGGCTGTCGATCTGTGAACACCTGTTACCAGCCGGTGAAGATATCAGCTCCTGGTCGAAACAAAATTAATGCCAGACAGCGGTCAGACACGCATTTGAGAGAGCTGAAAAGATATCAACATGCACAGGAGGCTACGTCTCAGTATACATACCGTAAAAACACACACGCAACACACTATGAACACACCTGTTGTAACTTCAAAGATCCACAGACCACTATCCGTCGTCTTAACTGATTAGGTAATGTAGGGTTACAATAAGCATGACGGTAACCCAAGAACGCACAGATCATGTGAACAGCTGTTGTAATACATCAGTCCATCACAGGACCCACAGAGGGAACATACACACGCCACAGGAAGTGCAGGAGTACTAACACGGCACCTTCACAAACAGCACGTCACACAGGGTGTAGGTGAGAGACATTTTAATGCAATTAGCAGCTAAAGGCCATTTGGATACTTCACTTTTCCGCATGCGCTTATGGTCTGTGCAAAGGGTGCGTCATAAATTTTGTCATACAGGCTGTTTGACGGACTGCGCACTCGCAGTCCAGATTTAGTCTGGTGGACATGATGCGTGTCGACAGCACATGTGCAAGGAAAATGACCAGGTGATTCCTGTGTGTGACAGCACTGACATTCACACAGCACAGGTCAATGAAAAAAGTAGCAGTAGTTACGGTGAGCAGCTATAGGAGGAGGTCCTGGCCTAGTAACAACTTTTAGACTGTTCATACAGGTTTACCCATTTCACTACACTGCTTGTTTTTGTTGCAACACACCTGCCCCGTCCTGCTCTGGTGGAATATCACTGCTGCACACATGCACGCAGTTTTATTTCAATTTGACTGAAGGGAACCGTGCAAGAATTCCAGTGTACTTGTACTTCTGTATTTGTTTAACTGGCAAATAAAGTTTAAATCCAATTAAAACCTTCTACATCCATGGACAAGGATAGTACGTAAAGAAAGGTCTGTGTGTACCACCATGTGAGGATTGTAAGCATACATGGAAAAGTATGAACTAGGCTTAGAGGCAACACGTTTGCTGGTCAATGCATGCAGAAATCCTTTAGTGTATATTAAGCTTGTCTCACAATTACAGCTTTTAGGAACAATATAAGTACTGTGACGGACTGGCCCTTGTCTGCCAACCAACTGACCAGAACAGGACTATGAGAGGTGGGCTGCAGGCTGGAGAGGCGACGGGTCAGAAGGGCACGATAGCTGCTGTCCGGGTCCTCCTCTAGGGCGGCGCTGTCCGGCTGGGAGTCCTCTACGATTAGGCAGGGGTTGTCCAGCTGGGACAAGTCGGGCTCCAGATCACTTCCTCCCGGATCCATGCGGATGTGACTGGCGCCAGAAGTTGTGCTGTCCACTTTCGGCTGACACCGCAGCGAAACACCTGCGATCACAAGTGGTAAGCGAGAGGGAGAGACACTTCAAAAGAAGAACTTAGGCAGAGCAGACTTTCTCTAAAAATAGCCCAGCCCCACAAAGGCCAGCCTTTCTTCCTGGCTGGTATTGTAAACCAACACCTACTGAGACGCCCCAAACAACAGGGTTTGAGAAAGAGAGCAGCCTATTGTTTTGGATGCAGGACTATCACTTCGATAGGCACTTGTAGAGGTAAATGATTTAATTCGGAACGATTCATACTCGGCATTACAGTTCTGTTCCCCCCAACTAAGACCAATATGTATCTTGATAGAGTTTAACTCGGAGGAGCTTCGGGCAGTGATTTTGATTCACCAGCCTCGTTAACACTATTTGGAACCAACCTGCCCAGGCAACGTTCAAAACAACAACACAGGAACTTATCTTACGGTGCGTCAACTAACATGGCGATTAATAGTCAATACAGCTTTCGATTGGACGTGCATCAGGAAGTGAGGTATAGCTAACTCTACCAACCAAGTTACGTATGTTTGCAACCCATATGCATAAAATGAAAACAACAAAACCAACGTGGAAAGCAAGTTGTGGGTATTTCCAGTATAAATGAGCGAATTTCCTACATACATCTAACAATATGCGACCTCCACCACACCTACACAAATAAGCTATATAACCCCTCCCCCCCCCGTACAACTATCCTCCCTCAGGCATAGTTAACTATTGTGCTAACGCAAAACAAAATAAAATGTAAAAGAGTCACAAACTCGCTCAAACATAAGCCAAACCACCATCAGCACAATCCGCCTTGGTGTCGCCCTCTCAATGCCTGGACGCCCGATCTTGCCACAAACAGTTAAGAAAGACATTGAAATCGTGCAGCTATCTAACGTTTTTCATCGTATATGGCTTGCAAAAACTCCCCAATGGCACGAGCCAGAACGCCGGATTATAGTATCTGAGCAAAGTAAACCACCCCGATGCATACCAAGTCCAGTCCATTAGGAAATAAACAACCGCTGCATGGCCAGCTACAAACATACGACCTCAAACTCCATTTTTTACCTTTGGCCGTCTTCGCGGCAAAGGAGCCCGGCACTGCGCGCTGTGATTGGCCGCGGCGCCAGGCTCCTACGCGTCACAAAAACTTCCTCGCCTTCTGATTGGCTTCCGTCTTGAAAAACTCTCGCGTTTATTGGCCTGGGACGGAACCCCATTCACCAGCGGGGGCGCAGGTTCGCGTTTCTTAAGTCCGACTCTTCCGAGTGGAACAATAGAGAAGGAAACATGGTACTGTATTTTCCTGAGCCATTCAGCCGGCGCTATACACCTTCCTTTTTCACTTTTACCGAACGAATGGTGTATGTTACCCATTTTATTTCTAGTCCGCTGATATAGCAAAATTCACTCCTCCTCCAGGAAACCCAAGTATCTCCCATAACATCAGCGATAATTAAAGTTAAAGTACAATCAGTTAAGCCTTAAAAAATAGACCTGTATACGGGGACGGTTTACCAGATAAGGATTATTACAGTGCAAGTAGGTTCTGTGGGATGTAGTATCACATAACGATAATCATCATCCTAACAAAATTGAAGAAAAAAAAAGATTTATGGGGTAATTACATTATCACGGTAAGTCTAGATGAAGCATAAAATAAAAATCAATACGAGGTAGATAACTGTCTGTGTGATGATAATTATTGGATAACTGCACTAAAATTGTTCAATCTAGTCGCTTTTGCTTATATTATACCAAGAGCCATGCACTTTAGGTACCATATGTTACTATGGCAACATATCTTGGATCGACTCAGTTGTTTTCATACATTTTCCAACTACAATGGAAATACATCATTAATCCAACCATGAAAAGGCTATGCCCTGGTTTTGCAGATAATACTGAAAATACAGGTTCTTTAACTTACAACACTTGTTTTTTGACTGCAAGAGAACCCAGGAGCAAACTGCACACTTACTTTTATAGATACCAACATATTAAATATGCTATATACAGCTGGCACAGAACATTTCTTTAATTAATGCATCATAACTTAATTTGTGCTATTGTTAAAGTAATATGCATATATATATATATTTTTTAAATCTATTTAATGAGTATTTACAATTCAATAAATTAACTGCTGAAACCCTTACCAAGATAAAGGGTTAGAAGATGGTTGGATAGGATGTCTGGATGGATGGATGGATGGACAGATGAGAACAGGCCTACATATAACAATACTACAAAACTATAGTATGGATGCCAGTATGGATATTAAAAGTCAGTAGTTAACTCAGTAGTTAAATCCACTCGTTTTTACATGCAATTAATATCAAATTCAGCTTCACCAAATAAGGAAAACATCTGAGCAAATATTTGAAATTGAACAGAAAAACAAGGAAGCAAAATACTTTCTCTCTAAATTAAAGAATCCTTTATCAAAAATACAAACACTGCAGAAAATGAATTGCCTCATGAGGTTCCGCAACAACGGAAAAGTGAATGTAAGATCATGAAGGTGACGGACGGATCGTCTACCTTTTTTGTATAACAGTCAGTAAACAGATAGATGATAGATGATTGTTAACATCATCGATGCGCTCCGCATACTAATAAGCAGCTACACCTGGACCCACCATAAAATTAAAATAATTTTGCCTTCTTATTCGTATTAAGTCTTGGAACCACTGGAATGGATTACATAATTTCGAAATAATAAGCCTCGATGAATTGAGACGAGGCGTGGGCGAGGTAACGCCGGGTCGTCACCCCTCGCTTCATCCCCCAGTCCTTGAAAAATATCAAAGTTCACGTCAGTGTGGTTTTACGTGCGTGGTGCCCCCAGTATTACCTACAACCATGTTTACATCCTTGAGCCACCCTTTTAACAGCAGAGAAAATATGGGGGGGTTGGGTGGAGGGTGGGGGTAATGTCCAGAGAAATTGGCACAAATCGTTACTTAAGAACATATCATAAACGTGAGTCAGCTGCCCAGCGCGACTATACTAACAATGCAAATAGGCTACCGTCTGTGCTTTCATTCTGAGGACTGAACAAGTTTACCCCACGCCCAAAACACGGACCTGACCTGCTTGAACAAGAGAATAATTTTAGAAACTATGCGTGTGATGCAGCGCACATTATAAAAGGTATACAGGGCATCCTATCCATGTATCCATGCAGTCAATAGGATACTGAAAACGGACTTCGTCTGTGTAGTTGACACCCAAATCATGAAATGCGCAGCAGATAAAAGAAGGACAATATCGGTTTTATAGGCGAATCGGTTTAAAATCGCGCTCGTCCTTGAACATAAATCCGAATAAATCTTTAAACAATCGAACGACAATACGCAGATATTCATCTAAACACGATAGCTTCGCTTACCTTTGAAAAAAAGTTAATATGGTTTTAAGCAGAGTAGGTTATCGTCCCTCCAGTGCGGATTGTTACTTTAATACAATGTCTGTATTAATTTTGCTTCCCGGCTGCAACTGGCTTGAGCAGCAGTGCCTCCCTCTCTCGTCTCTCTCTCCCTCCTAGCTACTCTTGGGTGTGGGATACATGAGAGCCACTTAAAGATGCAATGGCATTTTTTGATGTGTGAGTATGCGACTGCCTTGTTCATAACAGCCCGTATGGTGTCACGTCTTGCAAATTCAAGACTCACTGTGAGACTGCAGCCAACAGACCTAAGAGGAACAACAACCAGGCGGTATAAACTCCGAATTTTGTTCCGAAATTCTATGTACAGTTGCCTAGTTTTCCCTGTGTGGATCTATTTAATGTATCTACAACCGTGTTTTATTATTCGGAAAAATCTATTGTTGGTTTCCAATTAACATGTAAATGTGTCGTTGTCTCATCCCTACACACCAAAAGCCATCAGAAAAGACGTGACTGTGTGCAAGACCAACGTCGGCTTCATTCATTTATTTGTTTATTTATTTTGCCAGACGGTTCAAAAACTAAGGCCACATACAAAACATATAAGCCTGTTAAATCGTTTTCTCTTCTTTTGTCCAATAATTGAGATTTGTGAGCCACTGTTTTGATATGCAGTGAAACAAAGTACCTTTAGAACGACATTACTGAAATAACAAATAATAATTCAAAATATCATAGCGCTAAGATACAAATGTGTAGTATAAAAGCACCAATTCTGAATAATCTAAATAAATGTTTTGCGAACCTTCCATGCATGATATATTCTGAAAGGTTGCTATGGTGACAGAGGCATCCCTTTCTTGTTTCCAAGGATCTTAATGAATTATGGCGTTATTATGGCGTTATAATGGCGTTATAATGGCGTTGAATGGTTTAGTGCTCAAACTTTTTACCATGCTCTGCAGGTGGTTTAAAGTATCATTAACTTTAAAGTAATGTCGACTATAATATTACAGATTGATATGTAAGTTGTAAAAGGAATATTATGTTAAATAATTTAAAATAAAATAAAATCATCTGAAAACGAATAGGAAAAAGCCCTTGACAAAATCTGACGTAATTAAGCAAGTCAAACTGAATTTTGAACAATAGTAAATTAAGTAAATTAAGTCACTTGACTCATTTTTATGCACAACTGCAGCTCTCTGGTAACAAAATAGATTCCCTAACCCCAACAGTATGTTTTTGTCCACATGCTCATATTTCGTTACCTATCTTATCGTATTGATTAGTATACTATAATTAACGCTTATGCATTTTCTAAAAAATAACTCTACCTGTTTCTTGTAAAGAGCACGGCGCCTCCTGTTGGGATAATTGTGGAACATGGATATATGAATAATAGCTGTAACACTGTATCCTTTATGTTTACTGGATTTCTCATGCAGGCATCTATCTATCTATCTATCTATCTATCTATCTATCTATCTATCATTATAAATTGCAATTTTTAAAAATTATTTATTAATAATTGGGATTGCAAACCAACAGAATGAAGTATATAAATTAACATGAGGCTCAATATTTTGGAACGAAATTCGAAGACTTTCGCCATGCTGCCAATCCTTTCTTTTACCCTGATACAGAATCACTGGAGAGCCTGGAGCTGATCCCAGGAGGCACTGGGAAGAAGGCGGGAGACACCCTGTTTGGGATGGCATCCATCAGTGAACACACACGCGCACACACACACACAAAAAGGGCAGTTTCCAAACACTAATTCACCTTAACCGCCTGCCTGTAGAAGCACTGGAAGAGCCTCCCCTCATGTGGAGAGCATGCAGATTCACAGCGCAGTGCTCAGGGCTCACAACACTGGAAGAGCCCCCTCATATGTGGAGAGCATGCATATTCCCACCGCAGTGCTCGGGGCTCACAACACTGGAAGAGCCCCCTCACATGTGCAGAGCATGCATATTCCCAGCACAGTGCTCGGGGCTCACAACACTGGAAGAGCCCCTCCTCATTTGGAGAGCATGAAGGTTCCCAGCGCAGTGCTCGGGGCTCACAACACTGGAAGAGCCCCCTCACATGTGCAAGAGCATGCATGTTCCCAGCGCAGTGCTCGGGGCTCACAACACTGGAAGAGCCCCTCCTCATTTGGAGAGCATGCATGTTCCCAGCGCAGTGCTCGGGGCTCACAACACTGGAAGAGCCCCTCCTCATTTGGAGAGCATGCATGTTCCCAGCGCAGTGCTCAGGGCTCACAACACTGGAGGATGAGGCCACATTGCAATCCAATTAGCCATCCTTCAAATAATATGGCATATGAAATGATTTTAGGTTTTAACTTTTGTGCTGGTCACTAGACGAATAAAAGAGCAAAAAATGGTTTAGCATATAGCGCAAGGGGCGTCGCAGGGGCTTGGATACCCTGACAGACTCAGGGGGCCTGGCACTTTGTAAAGGACCCAAAATCCTCCCTCTGCGCGACAAAATCAGCCAGAGGTGACATTTTCTCAGGGGCCCAGGATCTCCAACTAGTTCCCCGCATACATCATTCCCAATAACTTGTTCAATGCTATCTCCTTTTACCAGCGATTTATTCTGACACGAACGAACATCCATTGCCCACGAGTAGCCCCAGCTCAACCTTTTCAGGGACCCCTGGCAAAGCTTTAATTAGGAGACCCCCGCCCCCCACCAGGAAAACCGATGATCATTTCACTTCCTGCGCGGCACAGGAAATTCTTTGATCTTCGCTAACTGCCTGTTTGGCCCACTGCTGAGTGTGATGCTTGTGTAATAGAGACTATAACCACTGCTGGTCACTGCAGGTGACCTGCCAGCTTATACTGTGGAAGACACAATGCTCAATATGAAGTGGATTTTTATGCTCACGAGTCCGCATATTGCACTGTTACAAACTGTAGTCTATGGATGAAGGAGGTCCAGTTCATTGCAGCAAATTAACAGCATTATGGATTTGATCTGATTAACAAAAGATGCTTGACAGGGTGATATATTATTCGGTTCTACTATATTTGTTGGATGGTTTTTAGTTTCTTTTAAAATAATTTGCAAACGATTCATGCATTAATTCAAATTATCTGCTTAAAATTTGACAGGAAATATATATCCAAAGTTCGATGTCATTCCAGCAGGTGGCAGTAGATCGTCTCGTGAGCTTTCAAGAGTGCTGACTCACTGAGGCACGCAACGAATGCAGAGAAAACACAGCAGCGTTGATGAGGAGGAGCCAATGTGATCGATTACACAAAATTAAGGCGCAGGCACAGCTGCCTCACATCCGCAAGCAGCCAATGAAACGCTTAAAATGTATTCAGGGGCGGGGTCGAGAATCTCACCAGATCTAATTAAAAAACAATTTGTACGTAAGGTCCCACCCTTTAACTGTTCTGCTCAAGGTTTATCCTAAATATTTCTAATAGCTCCGTTTTGTAAGTTCTCCGAATATGCTTATAAATGTACATTACTTTCACTTTTTCAGAAATATTAGATATGGCCAACCCAGAGTTATAATACATTTACATTACTCAATGCTTATATGATCACTTTTTTTCGATGGACACATTACAGAAATCTTTGGATTCGCTTGGGTGATGAAATACACAAAAGAAAAATCATCTAAAAAAGGAATACAAAACAACATATCAAGTAATTATTGTTCTGTTATATGGATGCGGATCTGATTGCTGTCATGCATTTATAATTTCTAACCTCCTTATCTAATATTAAGCCATATCATATAACCGGGCATATTCTTGACATTAAATCTAGATGGAAAGCCAACTTGGTATTCGCTTATTTAATTCTTTTTTTTTTGTAGCCGTCATTTATCATTATTATTATTTTCTGAACGTTCCTCTGTTATTTATAGCCTCGCTTCCTTGCTTCCCCCGTCTGTCTTGGGCTTCTCTCTTTATAATTCTCCCTTTCTCGCCTTTCCTCTCAATCTTGGATAATCGCCCGGATTTCGCCGCCTGCTGCAGTGCAGATACGATCTCTGGGGAGCACGAGCGGGCGTCAGATCGCTCCTGCATCTCCCATTAAAGTCAAAGACGGTGACATTCCTACATCTCGCGTTTCAGCTTTCAGTAAATAGCTTTTCTGCATTGTCATTCAGAATTTACTATTGGAAACGTTTTTCAGTCCAGTAGTATTGCGCTGTTACTCTGCATAACACGGCATGATTTACAGATAAAATATAATCCCTGCTTACTTTCTATAGAGCCTATCATGTTTTGCTGAGGGTCGCTAGTACTTTCCAGCATTTACAACGTATAACCAACATTTTTTTCTTTGACATTCATGACACAATACTGGTATAACATTGTTATTTTTCTGACTTGGCTATCTTATATGCATCGAATTTTGTTACAGTGCAGAACTAAGTTGAGCACAATGGCAAAATAATAATAGTTAAGCAAAACACACGGTTTTACTCATATATTCACACGATATTTATATATTATTTGAGAAAAAGAGTGTCATAGTCAGTAAGCACACCTCGACGTAAACATCCACATATTAAAAGCTTATCGAGGATGTAGTCCTGCATCAGCAGCTAGGCAGAGAATCTGAGATGAGGGCAAAATAATCTCGTCAGCCTCGTAAAAAAAAGCTGAAACTAAGCAGAAGAATATGTTCAGGTTAGCTCGTCCAGCTGCCGGTCTGGGCTTGACCGCCTTGTCTCATGATTATGCAGATTTCAGCAGTGCTGCATGCGATTGCCAGGCGTGGCGACAACAACCACGTCGTCGCGAGTCCTTTGTCAAATAATGTCCCGCTAATGCGTCACTAATGCAATACTGTGACACATCTTACAGCCATGGCGAACAGGCTGTAGGATTTTGTGCTGACTGCACTGTAACTTTGCCCGCGCATATTTTTGGCAACATTAAACGCACAGGTGTAGAAATTCCTTTTAACAAAGTAATTCTATAGGCCTATTTCATTTTGGTATTTCGGTTTTCGACAACTTATTTCTGAACATAATTCAAGATTTTTATGCATCAGTTGTGAATGAGTGCCATTCTAACCCAGCTAGGTCGCTATCACCTACATAGAGCAAGTTGGGGGAGGCGTAAAGAGAATTTCGATCCCCACGGGGATCAATAAAGTGTCAAAATGGTATACTTACGTTCTTTAGTTGTAGTTCCATGAAATATGATTGAAACATTATGTTTATTTGGTAATACCCACAGAATATTTACAAATATAGCAGAAATATTTGGAGATTATCTGAAAACTCAAAACGATTATTGTCATTTCGCCAAAAGTAAACGCTCTGTATTTGGATTGGTGGACACGCCGATTTCCAAACTCTCCCCCATAGGCTGGTCTCCTCGATCGTCAGCCAATCACAAAGGCCACATGGTTCCAAACTTTATCACCGTGCCACTCCCAGGTTCGCAGTGCTCGTGGCAGAAGTTGTCATGGAAATAGAAGAGGATCCAGCGTCCTCCCGCGGAGATGTTGCCATGGAGATCCCAACCCGGGATGCGCTCGCTGTAGCGGTGCAAGGCGCGACCAGCGGAGATCTGGAGCCCGAAGAACGGAGCTGGGTTGTTCAGCACCTCGGACAGCACCTGAATGAAGGACCACCTTTCTGTCAGCGGAGTTACTACATGCTGATTGTCATCGGAGAGATCGCGACAGAGCACCAACTCCGAGCTGTCAGAGAGCACATTGAACAGGGTGAGAGACTTCTCCTCCGGCACCAATAAAACATGTAGGTAGGGATGTTTATCAACAGAAATTACACATGGCAGCTAATAGTTAGCACGTGTATAGAGGGGATACACTGCAGTACACAACCAGAAAAAAATACAGTCAAATTAACGTATCCATAACATACGTATTTATTTTTTAAAATAAATAACTTGCAGTTGTATTAAATTCTGATAATGTAACACAGTACGTAAGATAAAAGGAAGAACTATGAAGTGACAATCGACTGGAACAAAAAGTACTACATCAGCCAAAAATGAAAGGATACCAGCATCATTTATTATAACTAATTATTATTTAAACTGTCAAGTAATACACACGCTGTTGTAAAAGCGGCGACACCTCTTTGATACTCGACCCTCGTTTGTGTCGGGTTTTGTTGTGGGAAGTTATACAGTAACTACGCGTATGTATGACGATGAGGATATTGCAGTGGCGCTGCCGTTATTCCCGGACTTGTTAAAAATGCGTAATGCGTCGCTACTGGAGAACTTCATCTATCCATTCGCTGCATCATGTCTCAAAACGCGTTAATCACGATCTTAAATATGATAAGCCAGGCGATATCATCTCGATATCAATATTTTGAAACGAAGTCTTTCTTGTGCTAAGAATGTGATAATAAAAACGTCTTAATAACCATGTTAACTGCAGTGAAAATGAGGCAAAAAATAGCTTAAACACCCATGGACGTATAAACACAGAAAAAAAGATGCCGATAATGTTTAGAAACTCGAATAGATATACTCTGCGCTACTGTATCCGTTGTTTATCAAGCGTTCATGCGAAATTTTAATTTCAAATTTGACTTTGGCTTGTATTGAAAAGGAAAAATATAGTCTAGCTGCTGCATGTATCCAGAAGGTGTTAAGGGGCATATATATCCTTGTACATTTGCACTGATATTCAATACAGATGCCCAATATTTCTTATATATATATATACAATAAATAAAGAATCTTGAATCTTGAATGCATACATACACAGACATGCCATACACACATATGTACATATATTATTAGAAGAGAAAAATATACATATCTGTATTTGCATATATCCCATTATGTCTGCATATTTATGAATTATGTTTAGTATTACCCTACTCCAGTTGTACCTGTATATTTATGCATGCTTGGCTTTGTGCGTGACGCAATGATTAAGGTCAGTGGTTCGTTCTGCTACCATATGCCAGGTGTCATGCCTTGATCCACAATCTCTAGTCATGCAACTTGGAGACCCCAGAATGGGCCTCTGCTGAGCATCCGCACCCACCCCCTCACCGCCCATGCTCTGGGGGGGTACATAGAGAACATGGCAGTGGGTTTGCATTTCGGCTGCAAATTACCACCCGGCAATACCGTGTTGCCATGGTAATATGTGAACAAGATGGAGGAGAGCTGCACTCTGTCTGTGTGCTCCAGTGCTGGGTTACGGAGGGGGGGGTGCTGTACCAGCTGGGCCTTCTAATGCACCGTCAGCAGACTGGCTCCTGTCCTGCCACAGGATGGTCATCTGATGGATCACCCACACCCAACCCCTCCAACCCCCACAGCGGGGCGTGCTGGCTCTGCGCTCCCTGTGCCTCCCCCCCGCGGATTTAAAACACGGCCGGCCCTCCCCAAGGACTCCCCTCCCAATAATTCTTTCCTTCATCAGAAGACAAATGGCTCTTTCTTCATACACGCGCTGGCCGTGTCAGGAGCGAGACGTCGGATCGCTGAGAATGGAGCACTTCTTTATGGGCTGTGCTGATGTTATATACTCAGGAACACAACAGTATTTAGAACTGATAATTCTGCTGACACACGTCCTATGACTGGTTTAACAATGGTATCCCCGTTTGTGTGTGCAGTATCATTAAGATGGACCATAATGCCATGTGTGGTATGGATAGCAGATAACTAGTTATATGCTTGCAAGAGCCAGACCTCAGTTAAAACTCTGGTCTCTGACCTATAGGGCTGTGGAGGAACGACACGGGAATGTCTGGGATTTGAGAGAATCGCGCCTCCATTTCACAGAGCAGATTATCAGCAGTCTGGCCTCATCAGGACCTTCTTGCTCCTCAATGCCAGCTAATAACCTTACACACTTCCTGAATAATTTTTTCCTAGCAAGCCTGGCACTTCTTGGGTTTCTTCTACACAAACAAAGAATGCGATATACCCATGTTAAAGGGCATTGCCATGCCATGCTGATGCCCCGATCTAGCCCTCCAGGGGGCGCTCTGTCACTTCGTGTCTGCCTATAGGTCATGGCTATTCAAATCCCGGTCCCCAAGGTCTGAGCACTGATTTCCCAGCCTTCCTTTACCTGTGAGCCAGGTGTGAAGCCTCTGGCCAATCAGAATCAGTAATTATTTAACTAACTACCTGGGAGAAGTGAAAACAAGGCCTGGATTTGGAATCGAGGGCCAGATTTGAAGAGCCCTGCTGTGGGTAATACCGTGGGCTTATGGGAGGCTTTAGTAAGCATGCAGAGTAATGCAGTCTGGGTCCCCCAGGTTATCACAGCTGAAGCTTGTGGATTCAGGGCAGCTTCACTGCTTAAGCTCTAATTTGGCCTCTCGGTTCAGCATTGACAAGACTGCATTGACTTCAGCGATACCTGTCTTAGATAAACTGAATTAAATGACATTCGTAAGTCCCAGTGTAAAAAAAAACTGGGGGATTATTAATTAGTAACACCATCGTATGCTTAGTCAGGGGGATTCTTGCTGCCCACGGTAAGCATGCAGAAGCCAACATTCTTGCGTGTCAATGGGTTGTTAAAAACACATCATTATCAGATCCATCTGTCCATAGCCGTTGAGTTTTAACTAGTTGGTTTCTGCCAAGGTGACTTCCTCCCTGGAGGGAGCCGTAAAGATCGACCGTGGTGGCATCCTAGGGAATAGGATCCTTGGTGATTTGATGCCTTTTGGGGATTGACTGACAGGAAGTAGCCAGCCACAGATACAGCATGGACCTGAACTCAATAACTGAGCCCTCACGCCTTGCTGACCCCCCCTGTCTCAGGGTGGACAAAGACGGGATGATGAGGACAGAGCCAGTTATAGAACCCGGCTGACATCAGAACATTCCCGGCTAACAAAAAGAGATCAACTGAAGCATATCCACAGGCAACTCGAGCTGAAGGATCGATTATTGTGTTTCACTAGAACGTAACCTCCTGTAATGCAAGATAAAAATAAACAGCACTTCCATAAGCAGCCTTATTTTACACAGATAAGGCAAAGTTAAACACTGAGGTGTAAGATTTTATCAAGTGGCACTTGTGACTGAGGTAATGGACAGATGTGTGCAGCCATAACGGAGTCTTATTGACTTATCGACTTTCCAGAAAGCACACACGTGTAACTGAGGTCCATAAGGGTGACCGCTGTGTGTTAGCTGCCCGCAGCGCTGCCTGTGTGGTCCTGAAGAAAAAGTACAGCCGGAGAGAGGTGCTCCTGCCGTCGCCAGCCATCAGTGGCCATGTTGGGTCCTGCTTTCTCACTGCAGTTGAGCAGATGTGTCTTTGTACTGAAATATAATGTGTTCTCTTTTGTGCAACATCAATTCAAATGAATAGTATCAATTAATACAAGTATAATTGCAGGTTTAAAATATGTTACAGCACTTTTCAATAAAACAGCAAATAACTTCACATAAAGAGTTTTTCTAGAAGAACAGTAGAGTTAAGTACATGTGTTATGTTACTAAAGCAATTTTGTTATGGAACAAAGCAGTGCAGTGTTTGGACTGGAATTAAAATGTGGCACCCAGAGAAATATATAATCATGAAGAAATTGCTGTGTTAAGATCTGTTAGTCATCTGTGGGCACATAACATCTAAGATGTTGCCTGACCACAGGTAGCAGAGATCATCCACCGGGTTTTACACAGAAATCTTCCTTTTTTGCTGTCTTTGGCGACTTTCAGAGCTGTTGACCAAGTAAGCAATTCCCATGATGCACGCTGTCTCATCAAGTGTGGCACAAAGGCTCTTCACATGACGGTCTGTCCTCTTTCCTGGGGAGAAAACGTCTGGTGCCCCTGATAGAGCTTCCTCACTCCTGTTTTGTACAGGCATTCGCTCCTGGGACGTCGACCTCACTTCCTGTGACCTGAACCATCAGCTGCAGCTGTTCGTGAGCCGACACTCTGCCCAGTTCTCGGCTGAAGTCAGAGGTGAGACTTCAGGGATTTAAAAGAGGTTTTTCAAAGAGGAAGGTGACCCCAGCCTGAAACGAATAAACACACACACACACACACACACACACACACACACAAAATCATCTATGGATCGGTGTCGTCCTTTTGTGTATCCTTTTACATGTTGGTTTGTCAGAAATTCATTTAGTTTCAATTTAAGATTTCCAGGTACTTCTGCAGATGCTGATCTGTGTAATAAATGTATAATAAAACAGTCAGAACAAAGATAATATGATTTTGTATTCCAAATGTGTATCGTATGAAATTTGCCATCTGAGGTCATTCGGAAAGACCCTGACCACCGGGGCGAATCGCCCTTCCGCCTAAATGGGGTTCTGTCGCTCTGAATTATTGGAGTCTGCCTGGGTCTGGAGCAGCTGTTTGGCGGGGTCGTTTGTCAGGCACTGATTGCAGAGACGAGGAGGTGACGGAGTATCAGGTGAGAGGTGCTGAGAGGAGGTGGGGAGACGTGTGCGGTATGGGGTGATAGCAAGGGGCGTGGCTACGTGTATCGCAGCTGCTTCTCAGGCCCGGCTGCTGTCAGCTGACCGCCCACCAGAGGTGTCAATTTCAGGTCCAGAAAGTAAAAATCCAGACCAGGATTTTGTTTCAACCAACAACTTGAGTACTATTTGACTGTGACTCTTTAGGCTCAGCTGGTTGGTTGAAACAAAATCCTGGTCTGGATTTTTACTT
>JAODLD010000008.1:5766046-5818211 GCA_026781065.1 Mormyrops boulengeri | reverse complement strand
CCCCCCCCCCCCCCCCCGCCCCCCCCCCCCCCCCCCCCCCCCCCGCCCCCCCCCCCCCCCCCCCCCCCCAACAAATTAAGATCGGTACAGCAGACAAACTAGTAAGGCTCGTCCCACACAGTGCCTCACTAGTTCTACTATTCCAGTTGACAACCTATTAGATCAAGCTATAAAATCAAAAAGAGCGAATGATTAAACAGCTTTAATGCCACAATCTCTTCTGACTGGATGAACGGTGTATGAATGCAGATAAATGTTCAGTGGTAATGGAAGGTCTTCTCATTCTCCTCCTACACACCTCTGGTTAGTCACCATGTTTTTTGCACTAGTTTCCCTGAACCTAACGTGTTTTTTTACGGTAAGAAAAATCAATCCGTCACGTTGGGTGCGCCTACAGTATACCCACCCGCACATCCGCGCGGCTGAGCTGCCATGGAGAGCTTCAATTATCTCATGAGCTATAGGTCTCGTCTGAACAGATTTCGCATGCAAGCAAAGCCAAAGTTTAATCGCCGTTTGAGCACAAATGAGGGGGGGGGGGCATAGCCTCGCACCTCCATGGATCTGGGTTAGACTTCCACCCCTAGCTGTGTGTGTGTGAAATCTTCTCTCCATGCTTCCTTGAGTTTAGGTGAATTGGAGTCTCTAAAATGCCGATATTATGTGTGGTGGTGTGTATCCCTTGTTGGACTAGCATTCCATTAGGGTGTCCCCTGCTTGGTGCCCTGTGCTTCCCAGGACAGGCTGCAGGCTTGCTGTGGCCCTGAATTTGAAAAGCAGTTGCATAGATGGATGGATGGATGGATGGATGGAAACACCTACTGGACAGCTCGACACAGGCTGGAATCCTGGCTGCCAGAGATGGACAAGTGGAAGGTAGAGGCTGTAGCATGATATGGTTTTAAGAGGAGAAGAGAAGATCTTTGCCGTGGGGTACTTTGTACTGAATTTGAAAAATGGCTGCAGTATATTACAGGGCCAGTCAATGTGCAATATTAATACCAACATCGCATGTTACACACATGCAGTTCTCACATCACTAGTCAGCTAGATTAAGATCAGGCTTTCATACCTTCATAATGTACAGACATTATAGCGTGGGAGGGTTTAAGTTTTTTTTACTCTGTCATAAAAACTTAGCAAGCTGTGCAGTTTTAATGATTATTCCTTTTATAGATTATCCAATATATGTTTAAAGTACTACTAAGGAGGTTCTAAATCAGAGCTCTTCAAATCTGACCCTCAATTCAAAATCCAGGCCTTGTTTTCATTTCTCCCAGTAGTTAGTTTAATAATTGATTCTGATTGGCCAGAGGCTTCACACCTGGTTCTCAGCTAAAGAAAGACTGGAAAATCAGCAGGACTCGGCCCTTGAGCACCATGATTATGAATAGCCCTGTTCTAAATAATGCAATTTATTAATGCAAAATATGAACATATGATACACAGTCATGAGTGTAAATTATGGAGGGATGGGGTGGGGGTTGAAACCCGCCTAATAATCAAATAAAATAATCAATATAACCCCTTGGACCCCCTTAAATTGGTGGAGACCTCAACCCCCAATGCTAGAAACAGCCAAAATTCTGCGTTTTTGAGTTGAAGTAGCGTGATCTTGATGAACCTGAGAGACGCTGGTCCCACCACTGATGGTCCAGCAGATAAACACAGGACTGCCCCAGTAGAAGCATTCAGGCAGGAGTCAGTCAGACGTCCCAGTTAGTTGAGCTGTAGTGACCTAGATGCGGTGGAGGGGCTGACAACGTTCAGGAGGTGGCTGGTCAGTGCAGCAGCTTGCAGGCCTCTAGCGTCATTAATAGATTCAAACCATCCAGGAACTACAAGGCAACACCTGTAGTTTCAAAGGGACAATTTGAAGAGGTTTGATGGCATATTCCAGAACCATGGCCAATAATGAGTCATAAGGTCCACCTGAGAAATGATTATGGGCCACACCAACAGCTGGGTAGATGGTGCTGTGAATCGGGGGTGGATCCCATGAGACCCACATGGATCTTTGCCCAGCTACTAAAGTACAAATAAACTGTCTTCAGCTTTTGTTTTCGCTTTCGTAGGCACAACAGCAGACATTCATAGTAAATATAGCGGCGTGACTCAAGCCTCAATGCAAACAGCTGTCAGGGCTATAACGACAGGAAAGTGTACCAAGATGGCCCACCTTGGTGACAAGTCTGTACTCATTGCTTTTCCATTGCCTTGCACATGCATGCGGATCTCTAGCCATAGGAAGCCGCCACACCCAAGATGTAATGCAAGACCAGCCGTTTCCCAACCCCACTGTGGGGATCTGTAGTAATTTGGCTAGATTACATCTGTCAGGACTCATGAAACATGAAGCTTTTTTGAAAGAGATTCTCAGAAACACGAACAGTCACTTTATTAGCTTTAAGGACACATTTACCTATCAATATTATAAGTATTAATATATTTTGATCAAAAGTAAATCAGTAAAGCATTCTGAACTGGTTAGAAACTTGTGTTACTGAATGGCATCAATGGGTTTTCAGATTCCTTTGACATCAGTTATTTTCTTGGTGGAAAATAAGCAGCAGTGTGGAGATGAAACATCTATTAAAGTACATAATATTTTTGAGCCCAGTCTACACTAGTGGCCAAAATTGTGGAGACATCTAGCATTTTTGGCATTACGTTTTAAAAATTACTACATGAATATTGGCGGTTATCTTTACGATCAAAGAATGTTTACAAATATCATACATTGGAATGAAATAAGTGCCTATAGTAACTGGAATGAAGTTCTCTCGAAATTGGGAGAGACTTTCCGCAGTTTTGGCCACTAGCGTGGTGTCTTTGCAGGCCAGCGTGTGAAGGCTGCGAGAGAGACAGGGGGAGAGAAAGCGTCTCCAAAGCACTGTGAGCTTTACTGGGTCTCTGTGGCGCACTGCAAACACTAATACGGATGCTCTGTAGAAAGGGCGGATGGTTCCAGGTCTTACGCTAGGCTGGTTTCCAGTCCCGCTGAGCTCTTAATTAATTAGCCTTGATTGAGCTGTTGGCTGAATTAATTATCATGTTCAGATCTGATAAAAGTCAAAGTGCAATGGAAAGCTATCATTTATTAATTTGTGGTGTTTGTGTTAATGTTGAAGAAGCATATATACACATATTGGTATTATGAATAATAATGCAAATTGTTATATTTTTAGCCAGTAAATAATGTAGTTTGAACACAGTTTTTTTTTATCTGTCACTGTTTCAATAGGAAAATAGGAAATAGGAACATGTTCTATTAGGACAAATGTCTCGGGTTTGTTCTTCTATTTTCTTGCTTACAGCCGTTTTCCAAATAGCATATTTTGTATGACAGGGCTCTGGAGCAATAAACAGCCCTCAGCTCATATCCAAGGTTTTACTTAAAACTCCTGCCAACAGCTAACAAAGGGGAATCGATGAGCAGTCAGCAGGCCACCGGGCTCCTCCTTCAGGCCCCAGTATCTGGAATTACCCTCATTTGTGTTTTGTAGGGAAAAACAAGGAACCAAAAATGAAGAAGAGAGCCGTAGATTGTTTCCCAAGGGGTTTGTAGCATCGTCCATGGCCTTGTTTCTCTGAATTCCTCATACATAATGACCTTAATGATGTTCAGGTGTGTGTGTGTGTGTGTGTGTCTGTGCGTGTGTGTATGTAAATTATTGTCATGACAGTTTGCAGTCTATTCATTTGCCCGTCAGACAACATCATGCCAGAAATCTAAATCTAAATCTTTCTGTTTCTTGTAATGCAAAACCTCTTGCAAATTCCAGTAATATATTTGATAGAAATCTCAAAAGGAACGTATTTTACATGGTATCTTCATCAGTTACTGATGCAAAGAATCAACTGAACACACAAACGCCAGACCATTATGACTGGCTGGGGGATCTTTCTGGTAAAATGGATTATATTCAGATCCCATGTGGGTGCAACTATATCTGAGAAAGATGGGGGTCTCACAAGTTCCGGGATTCATTACGGGTCAGCGGGCGCCACTGTCAGCACGCACTGTCTCACGTGAGAGGAACCCACCCAAAGAATGCCAGGGCCGTTTCGGCTTTCATCAGGGCTCTGGGTCGCAGTTGGCTTGGAGATGGAACCGATGCGTCGTTGATGACCGTAGGATGTGGAATAACATGGTCTGTTCGTTTGGCATAGCTGGTGTCACTGTACGTTGGCATGCATTCAGCTCAGTGGTTAACAGAAGGTGGATAGAGTCCAGTGAAGGTTGTCTCAGCAGATATAGCTCAAGTCAGGGCCAAGCTGCCCTTAAAAAGCCCCCCCTATGCAAAGAGACCCTCCTGACTGGGCAAAGAGTGCCAGTTATTGCCCAGCAGACTGAATCTGACAGGCACACCCCCAACGGGTGACATATGTCGCGCAAGTGAATCTTCCATCTCCTTAGCAGGTGTCCCAGATCATTTTTAATCTGCTTTGCTGCCTTAAAACAGCCATTGTTTTTTTTAAAAGCTTTTCTGTTCAATCTTCAGACAGGAGGCAAGGATAATTTTGAGTGATGCAGTTTGTCCTGGGGGGGGCAGTGTCTTGCAGTGAACTGCCATGGAGACAGCGTGAGAAGACACTTGCGCTGAAAGGTCAGAGCTCAGGCTATTTAAAAGGCAGCTCGGATCAGTCCTCAGGGATCAGTGTTTACCCTTTTCCTTCTGCTCTTGTACTGAATTACTCCTTTATTGTGAGATGGTTCGTAGTTCTGTGCTTTTGTTTTTCACAAATGCCTCCCAACTAGGTCATTTCAAGTCTTTGAACTGTAACTTTTTTATACGAGCCAGCTGGGTTAAAGCGAGAGGAGTGTGGGAGGGAGAGGAGGGTGATGAAGTCTCCTAATCAGGCTGTGCTTTATCCTGTTGTCAAAAAATAAAAACATCTCACGGCATCTGATACGTGCAGAATATTTTAACCAAATAAAATCACAATGCTTGAAGCAGTTTGTCCCTCCGATGAATTACCTTTTATTTCAAAGTAAAAATAGTTTGCTGATACTCACGTAAGATATTTGTGATTGAGGTTTTAAACGCACCTCCAAATCCCGCAATAGAAATCCGTACCCACCTCTTCCTCTTTAAAACATTTTGATGTCCCCTGGAGAGATTGTCATCTGGCAACAAGCGCAGTACCTCCAGGGATCCATGCTAAACAAAACACATCTGTATGCAGAAATGCCTGTCAAACAAAGCAAAGATGAAAAGCTTTCAGTTACATAAACAATTAGTTAAGGGGCCACCTCCAAAACTCTGCTTGAAAACCTTAACCAGTTACCCATGTTACTATGCTGACTACCTGTCCCTAGACTTTTCTGCTAAACAGCATCGGAATGTGAGTATCTCCTGAGCATCTGGGACTCTGTGTGAAACTGGAGCCTTCCTGCAGACCTGACACTATTTTTATACTGAAGCATCAGGGAAAAATAAAAAGGGAAAAATAAATAAATCCAGTAACCTATTTTGATCTTAACGAACTTTTCTGGCTTAATGAAATTTTACAACACTTTACATTAACTGCACCTTCACAATGCATTCATAGAACATTCATAAGAAGCATGTAAGTATACCCTAACATCCTAACATACTTTGTTATTAATGTATATTAAAGCTGTAAAGGTATGTTAAGATGTTAAGGTATATTTACATGCTGCTTATGAATGTTCTATGAATGCATTGTGAAGGTGCAGTTAATGTAAAGCATTACCAAACTTAAAATTTTAGTTTGTTTCAACATGGACAGCGGGGAAAGTCTTTAGGACATCGTAATGAAGCTTCTAGAAGTACGGCACAGTTATGGAATGGAGATGGGGATACTATCCTCTGGGGTTGTGGAGGAAGGCAGTCACTAAATAATAAGGTAATAGCCTGCTGCACCATAACAGGTCTGGAGTTAAAGTGGATTGAGAGGGCAGCAAGCAAGGGAGAGGGCCCAAGAAAGCAGGGTGGCTAGGGGTAGCTACTGCCCTTAGCAGGTGGAGAGCAGTGATATTAGCACAGAAGGCTAACATTAGCAGGCCAGAGGAGTTTTCTCAGTATGTTCAAGGCTTCTGAGCTGGACATGGGAGATCATTCAAGAGGTTTCGACTAAAGATGCAGTTATTTATGTCCAGTAGGTGGGCTGTGTGGTGGATTCCCAGGTCTGTGCCTTCTCCTCACAATGAAGTTCTGCATTAGATTGTAAAAGCAAGGCTGCCATCCCTCCAGTGCAGCAGTAGCATGGTTTCTCACAGCAAATCAATGCACTGCAGCCATTTTGCTGCAGTGTTGTATAAACAAAAGGGGAGTCCTCAGGCTGCAGATAAACAAACAGGTGGAAACGCCCGTCAACGGCGATTTTACCATCTGGGTCACGACTGCCCATGGTCCTTGAGGTCTCAGCCCCCTACCCTAAAACTGCACATGTTGTAAGCAGTTGGGGGGGGGGTCTTTTTATACCCTAGGTTGAAATAAAAGGAATTGGGGACGTTGGAATTGGTGGGCGGGGCCAGAGGCGACCTAGGGTGCCGTTTTCTGAGGGGGTGTTGACGCTTACTTCACTGCCCCCCCCCCACATCGGTGCAAAGTGAAATTGGGTGGTGATGCCTATGACGCCACATGGGGTTCGACCGGCACTGGGCAGCGGAGTGGGGCGGAGAGGGGGGTGTGATTATTGCTTTTGCCAGGTGGTCAGCGGTCAGTCGAACTGCCTGATTAATTAACCTCCTGTGCTACTCGGGCTGACTTACAAAGCCAAGAAGGTGGTGCAAAACCCAGCCAGTCCCTCACACCTATACTCCCCACATCACCTGCGACTCAGACCATCACGCCAATACTCCCCACATCACCCGCGACTCAGACCATCACGCCAATACTCCCCACATCACCCGCGGCTCAGACCATCACGCCAATACTCCCCACGTCACCCGCGACTCAGACCATCACGCCAATACTCCCCACGTCACCCGCGACTCAGACCCTCACGCCAATACTCCCCACATCACCCGCGACTCAGACCCTCACGCCAATACTCCCCACGTCACCCGCAGCTTGACTAATGGACGGTGTTTGTTGCCATGCAGCTTTTCGCAGGTCATGTGTGTCACTGCGTATAAGGCATCAATCAAATCCCCAACCTCTGGGCCCTAAGTCATCCATTGGGGGCTGAACGTGACGGGGGAGTGACTGATCCCCAGACAATGTTACAGATCATCTGTCGTAAAGATACACTAAGGCCAGGCGAGCACAGGCAGGAACAGGATAACTGCATGGTGAGAAATCATCAGCTTCTCATTTTCTGGGACAACATGGCGTCTCCGCTTAAAATGGAGGGAATTCACTCGCTGGGGTTTGATTTTATCCAGTCTTTACCCAACCCCCACATTCTTCAGCTGTTCACTACATCACAACAATCATTGGAACAAGATGCAGGGGCCAAGAAAACTGCTTTGTCACCAGAAATCCGACGGTGATGAAGAACTGAAACAGATCGACAGCCATCCGTATCGTCTGTTTGCAGTATCAGTTACCTTTCATAGCGAAAACAACAAAAAGCAAATTAAAAAAGAAAACAAAAACCATGTCAGCACAAAACCGCTTTGATTGCCCGTTCAATTGTATCCACCGTGTGCCGGCCGACTGTCAGAACATTGATGAAAGTTGAAGATGAACGCGCTTTAAACCTGACCTGTCAGTTATAAAGCTCCACCTGGCTCTGGCAAAAAAATGGGACATTGAATGGGGAGGCAGACATAACGAACCTTTAGAGAAATCAATTTGCTTTACTCATCACTGTTGGGCAATCACTAGGGGCTACTGAACAGGATAAGAAATGTATCTGTGCTGCACGTACAAGACAACTCAGTAATACCTAATCCAAACGATTCTTTCTGTCACTCCTTAATCTTGTCTTTTATTTCTCTGTTGTTAATTCCTGGCCATTTCTTCGCACAATATAGCTGGCATGATATTTAAATTTTTAACAAACTCTACAGTAAAAATGACTGCAGTGCATTGCTGCTTTTTGGAATTAATTGTGTGTTACAGCTCCACTGCTTAGGGAATAAAATCCTATCGGCCTTGTTTTTGTCATGACAGCACAGAGCTATATTAAATGGATATATATACCATGGTCATTGCCTCGCCGATGAACAATGCCAGAATGCTCTAGCTAAGTTCCACGGATTAGTGAACATAGAAAGGAATTGCTCTTGCAATATCGGCCGTTGAGTTGTCTGCATTGTGAACTTTTCATGCCTAGAGATGTGCTTAGGAACGATGTACCAGAATATTCTTAACATCTAGATGAACAAAACACATGCATGACTTAAACGTGGTGCTCAACATGTCGATGTTGAGACTCTGTGTGGTTTGCAATATGGCAATGGGATGCTTCGTCTACAAATGTGCCAAGAAGTAGTAGACACAGTGGATTTACGGTAACACGTGCGAGTACATTTAAACGTCGGCATCTCCCATGAGTTATTAGTCTAGTCTCTGGGGTGCCACACTACAAGTTGGCAGGAGTGTGCGTGATTCCATCAGAAACGGGGGGGTTGAGAAACGACATCAAACGCACTCAAGGCATCCTTTATTGTGTGAGCGGTTCATGCATTATTGAGGCGGATGAATAATTGAGCACAGGTCATCGATCCTCTCATTTAATAAGTATGCAGCCCCCAACCATGGAGGCTGGCGATCAGCACAGTGTGTCTTTGGCCCAAGACACAGGTCCCTACATATGGGGGGTGAGGACCAGCCTGGAACACACCCTGGCCCTGCAGCAGAAATGACAGCATGATTCTCTCAACATATCTGACTAAAAAGTGATTCATTTTGGCTTTTAACTGGATCTCAAACTTCGTTATGCAGAGAGACGAGTGCTTAGGAGTCTTAATAATGGAGCCGGTCAGAAACTCAGAGATGCTTTACCTGCCGTCCAGCGGAAACACACCAGACACAGCAGATATAATGATGTCAGTCTAATACCCGCCCAATCACATCCCCCTGCATTGTGTGTCAGAGCAGTGGGATGCTGGTGTGTTACAGCAGAGAGATATGAGCAGCGCTGAATCCAGAGTGGGTGGGGGGGGGGGGTGCCGGGAGGTCAGAGGTCAAGGAGCCATTGTGGTGAACAGTGAAGGACGCAGAGGCTGGGCAGTATCGGCCGTGAAGGGGACGGGGCTCTGCGTTGCTGCAAATGTGCCTGAGCGACACAGGCTCTCCCTTGAGTGCGGTCATGTGACGATAGCCAGCTGCCACTCAGAGGAGACTGAGGTTTCATGAGGGGGGGTGGGTGAGGTCATTTTGGTGGGGTGAGGGGGATTGTGATTGGGCGCGGCACTGGACATCGGCACCAGACTGCTGGGGGTTTAGGCCACTGTTTACGGCCACCTAGAGAACCTTCATTTCTCTCCGGCTGTGTCCATCTTCTCACAGGCTTGGGGGGGGTATTGATTTCCTTTGTTAGGTGAGTGAAATATCCAAGCCTGTGATTCACAGCCATGAAAGCTTCCAGTAATGCAGTACCATTTAAAAAAACTCCAAGGGGTTATTTACATATATCCAAGCAGAGGACTTAGCTAATCATATTACATTTTCAGTTGAATTACGTTAAAGGGTCAGTTGGCTTCTTCAGAACAAACAATTAGATCTCTGGTTCTGTAAATCCTGAAGCAGTGGCGTGAGCTGCTTATGTCTGAAGCAGAATCATAGACTTTTGGTACATGACAACAGGTTAAAATGTATGTGTTTCCGTGCCCAAACTGACCAACACTCAGCAAAACTGAATAAGACATCAACAAAGTGGACTTTGTATGAAAAGATGAATTATTTTTTTGTGTCAGTGGAAATTGGCAAGAGCAATGTTGTTATTTCCTGCTAATTATTGACTGGTAATTGCCATGATAACAATGTCCCCAGGTTTCCCAAAATGACTGATATTTCCACCACCGATGCTCTGGGTAGCCTCCAGGAAAGAGGACAGATAAGCTCATTCATCATGGAGTCTTGTTCTGAAGGGCAGCTACTTCTGAAATGAAGGTGATGAGAACACAGTCAGCCTGACTGGCAAATGTGATGCTGATTGAGTGCTGAGACCCCCACCTGGGCAATTCAGAATAACAAGTAAGGAATAACATGTAGAGGACGAGTAAACAAACATAATGTATCAGTGCTCAATACATGTCCTCTGATACTGTCGTAGCTGGCAAGGGCTGTGCTGAAATGTCACAATAAGGTATGGCAAGGTACACCAGGCTCCGGATATTTCAGTAAGATAGAATGAAATGTCTCTGTTACCACCAGTGCTCAAGAGTGCAGGGGAGAGTTTGATATATGCAAAGGATTGGGGGGGGGGTGAATGAAGCTAAATTAAATATGGGGCGTACATAGCTGTTTCTGTGATGTGTGGGGTGGCCCATAGAATGAGAAAGTAGGATTTTTTAGGGTTTAGGATTGAGATATCAAACGGATGAGCTATGCAGAGGTAGAACTGCACATGCACTCAGTTACAAGAAAGGTTTGGCAGTGAAAATGTGCAGTGATTTCATGGAAACTGCATTAATATAGAGTTTGTTTCTGTGTGACACTAATGTAGATTTCTATTCATACATCATGCATTTCTAGTTTCAGGCGTGTGTGTGTGTGTATATATATATACATACATACAACTAGAAGTGTTCCATATATAAATAGAAATATGCCAGCAAATTATATTACACCAGAAACTGAAAGTTAATCAGTTATTCGTTTAAAGGGAAGCTTGACAGGAGTCCTTCGAAATCATCTTTGTAAGGCCTTTTTCGTGACACCGGCTCGGTCCCCGCATCCTCTTTACGTGCCAGTAAAATCAACATGAACTGATACAGGCACACGTATCACGGCCCCTTGGGGTTGGGGCTGGTGTCCGACGGTGCCCCCCCCCCCCCCATCCGCCGTATCGGACAGCGCGGCTTAATGAGACGCATCAGGAGGAAATGAAGCCCGACAATAGCACCTACTGTCGCCGCATAACAAGACCCGTGGTGGCATCTTGAACCTAAAAGCAACAGCTGGGCTCAGGTCGGCAGCGGAAGGGTTAATGGCCGGTGTGCCGTAAGGACATGTCCGCGGCCCCTCCCTGGCTGCAGGCGGCGTTTCTGCATCCCTGCCGCCGCACCCGCCTCCCCCTCCCCGCCCATACGAACCCCTCCCTCTGTCCGCCAGACAGGCGCTCCTCCGAGCGGCTGCGCGCCTCTTCACTCTCCGGCTGCGAAAGGCTCAGCTCTGCGATTATCACAGCCCGACTTCGGCGACGGTACGTATCGCTCCGGAGATACTGCGTCTACTGCTGCTGCTGCGCCCATATCTGAAAAAAAAAAACCTCATTATCGGACCATTTGTTATGTCTCTATTATATTCGTATAGTGCGATGTTGCTGCTGTGCCATCAATTGATCATCTATTAGGCTGGACGGAAAATCGCAGTGGCTCTTGTCAGAACGTGTGTCTCATGGTTTCTAATAATAAAAAACATGTAAAACCCGTTTTCATTCGTGTCGGTGGTTAAAAGAACAGAAACGCAGATTCCGTTTGAGATCCAACTCAGAACGAGTCGTATAGATAATAAATGACATTAAAAAAAGTATTAACGGAAGCCTGGCAAGACATACGCAGGTGCGATTTCCCCTACAGCTTAGTTCTTTATTTAAAAACAAATGGGTATTTGGGAGTTTAATTAACCCGACGGGCGTTTCAGATCTTGTTGAATAATCATATGCAAACTAGTGTTCAGTTATTAATAAATAATTAGTCTGCAGTCTGTATTTCCATATCATTATTAGTTAGTATACAGAAGTCTTCGGATTTCTCTCATTTGTTCCTGGTTGTCAAAAGGAGACATTGCACCTGCTTACCAGGGACATCATTCGGCCGAGCTCGATGCATCGCTTTATTATGTAAGCGAAGTGTTAAAATGGGGTTATGTCTTTGGCTAAGGTGCGTTCGCAGGAGGTACGTGACCTTGTTCGTTTCTGTTGATGAAAAGAGGGCGAAACCAGAATAGTTACAGCGGTACAGATGGCCAAGGATAGTAGCCTCGATTCCCAATCCGTACTGCGACGCGACCGTAATCTGGATAAAGGCAGATCAGAGGTGCGATCGGCAGGTAAACTCACGGATCTACTGCCGACAATCTGCGTGGCAAAACAGTTCCCAGTACAGCTGAATGTACTCATTTACTCTCTAACAGGCAAGGGTAAATGTAGGCAAGTGATCTATTTCTGTGGCACATTTTTATATATGACACATCATTTTACATTAAGCGCGTTGTCCAGGCCTGGCCAATAGCAGAGGTGCTGTAAATATTAGCTGCTATTAAATAACAAAATAGACATAGAACAGGCATTTTCATAGGACTATAACTCGTATAAATATCTATTTCCCTGGTTTATTATTTGGTTTGTTTGCCTCAGTGTTTTATACGTGTTGTCAAGTCTTAATAATCTGCTCCGCCGTCCTTCCTGACATGATTCATTTGCCGAAGTGCCAGTCGGCACCCTTTTTCTCGCTGTTGCCCGCTTGTGGTGGATGACGACAGCCTCGGTACAAGCGTTACAAATAGCCATATATGCAGACCTATGATTTTCTATTTAATTCCAAATGCCGACAGGCTGGTATTATGTGCACTTTTTTAAACAGTTTTGTTGGTTTGGGATAATGACGTCCTGCTTTCCTCCCAGTCCTCCCATCGGAATGAGTCAGCGACTTGCGGGAGGCAGACCGAGGCGCGCCTTCAACCGCTCGGTATTGAATAACGTTCGATCGCATCACGGAGGAAAATCTTACTGCATTGTCGGAATTAATGAAGTAAACCTCAAAATACGTAAAAGCAGACTTTTTACGCTTTAGGAGACGTAGACTGGACTGAACGGGCCGCGTGAAAACGACCTGCATACCTGTTGAGAAATGCCTTGGACCCTAATCGCGTGTAGGCTACGTCCACATTAAATAATATATTATAAAATAGATGTAAGCTATGTAAATTCTGCGAAGAAACGTTTTACCTGTTTAAGAAAAAAAACTCGCTGTTACGTTTTATTATTATTATTTTTTTCATTATTTGTAATTAGTACTTAGGTTTCATGGCGAAAATCCCTGTCAGTCCTCTTATTACGGAGAATTTCGCCTAATATGTCATCCCTTATGAAAAAACACCAAAGCACAGTATGTGTCCTTAATGAATAAAACACGATCTCTATTTGGATGACCCGTTAAAACGTCCCAGCGCTGAAAAGAGACGAGCAGAGAGGGAGCCGCAGACTGGGTCAGTCTGAAGTAACGCAGGTTTGCTTGATGACCGAACAGGTGAAGCATGCTGACAAACGCTATATTAACTGCTGTCTACCCGGAGCCGTGTGCACCTGAGTTAACACTGACACAGTGTCAGATACTGGGGTATTTAAAAGATCCTGCAAAAAATCACTTTATTCACCCAGCCGTAATTTGACTTAAGGTATGAAAACTATTAGAGTATAGGTGTTATGTTATAGTTATTGGAATACTTCATGACTGTAACGCCTGGCAGTTAAATATATAATGATCTTTGTGTCTTTGTGTTTACTTTATACTCTGTAACGGCTTGATGGATACTGCCCTTAATGGCTGAGGAGGGTTGGGGTAGCGCTGTCTCAGCTGCGCCTGGAGGGCGGAGCCGGAAGTGCCCCATCACCTAGCGGGGGGCCCGTGTCACATCGCCTTGGGGTTTTATTCTACAGAACTGCTGGATTGTAACCGTGATTCGTTTTTCATCACTCTTGGGGCTATTTACTGCGGAGTAATGCCTTTTATTTCTTCCTACTGATTTTTCACACGTCTGTAATATTAACAGCCATCTAGATTGTTTATACCTATACGTCATCTGGGCGTAATTTACTAAGAACATTTTTGTTACAAGTTATTAATGGATGAAAGCACTAAAAATTAAGGGGGAAATACCAGATGAATGTCTCTTACCCACAAAGGTTAAACATCTAAGCAATTAAGCCTATAATGATTAATGGATTATCATTATGTTATTGAAGCATTTTATCAATGTTGACGTAAAGGCTGACCTAAAATAACGAAAATATATACAATTGAGAGACCACAGGGAAAAATGTGACAAGTGGAAGTTCATATAAAAACTCACCTGAAATAATTGAAAAGTTTTGTGCTATTGTTGCTTGTTAATGAATGGGTAAATGTTTTTCTTTCTTTTTCAACTGGGCAAAACATGTAAAGTTCTATCGAAGAATATTGCTGGAAATGAAGTAATATGTACTAAGGAAGGTGTGCTACCTACTCGTCACAGACACCTTATTCTGATGAGTTTGGGGACGAAGAAAGGGTTTTTGGCGGGTGTTTGCCTGTACACTTGTGATTGTTAAGAAAAAGAATAAAAACCGATGAAGTGCACACGTGTTACTGTGTGTTTTCCAGGGGAGCTGTGCTCATGTACACAAACACAAACACACACTTACACTCTCTGGTCAGGGTAAGGGGAGTGAGTTGAGCAGAAGGCCCTGGGTCACGATCTCCCAGCTGGTAGTGACGTCCAAATGGCAGTTTAGGTTTTAATATATAAATTCTGTCTTTTTTACTGACTGCAGTGGTTGCTTGCTGAGAGCCACACCGGATTTCTTTTTAGTCATAAAATCCGACAGCGTTGGGCTTGACTTTGGTGTAATGCTTAGTTGAGCAGGTCCTTCACATATGAGTATCAGAAGACCTGGTATTGGGCTTCCAGTCGGCCACTGGGGGCTTGTTTCCCTCCCAAAGGCTCACGCTTCAGCTCCGGTTCTCTGTTTTCTCCTAGTTTTCTCCCTGTAACTTGCATTTTGTTTAAACCTTTGTTTAAATTTTGTTTCAACCTCATTATTGTTATTGTTATCCTCAGTGTCAGCAGGAGGTACTCATGTTAATTCTTGAGTTACTATACTAGTGCATCAGGGTTACCATTTACATATTTCCAGCTTATGTCACTTAGTGGTCTGATTTAGAACATTTTATCTGGGACTGGATTTCTAAACCTAGAATAATTCATTCAGTCAGGTTCTTCAAGGGCTTGATTAATCAGAGGTGGACATTTCAGGTGCAGAAAATAAAAATCCAGATAAGGATTTTGTTTCAACCAGCCAGTTCAGCATAAAGTTTCACAGTCAGTGAGTACTCAACTGGTTGGTTGAAGCAAAATCTTGGTCTGGATTTTAACTATCTGGACCTGAAATGTCCACCTCTGCTCCACACCCAGTCGCTGTTTCCTACAGCCAGAAGTCAGCTGTTGGTATGACTCATCTGGCGAAACCATGGGGATTTGGAAAAAAAAAACGTTTTGGGAAGTTGCTCCCTCTTCCTCTATTTTGGATTAAAAATTAACTCTTTGACATATCTGCTCTGTGGCGATGCTATTTATTGAGCCATCTGTACATTTTTATAGATGAGAAACTTTGATAGGCAATAAGTAAATAATTACAAACCCAGTATGCAGTAGATCGGCCATGTATGGCTAATTTCTTAGCTGTGACTCAGTCGGCACTTGTTTACACAGCGAGGAGGAAAGATTTTGCATGGCTCTGTGTGTGTATTTGGGTTTTTGGGAAGGCTGGAGTGACGTCATGCATTGGCAGACAGCCTGAAAGTCCCGGAAAGCATTCACTCACAAAGTGAAGGACGGCGTGCCAGACGCTGGAGGGGATGAGCGTACTGAATGACTGATTCTGCGCAGGCACACGTTGTGCTCCTGACACTCTGCTAACATTTGTTTTCAGCCATATTTAAGTGGAATTTTCTGTACTATCCCCCAGTACTAAGATTTGTGGCAGTTTTTAAATGAGCCCAGATTGTCATGAGGAAATTGAGAACTTTTTTTTTTTGTTTTGCATTTGGTACTTTCAGCTAAAGCAGCGTTGCCTGGCAACCGCTCAGCTTCCGTGGGCCTGCTGGCCGCCAGTGCGCAAATCCACCTTTGGCCTTCATTGTTGAAAGCCCTTTTCTGGTATTGCTTTTATTTTTTTTTTGGTTCTCGGGATGTATCTTCCAAAGGACCTGCCTACAGATAAACCAGAACGTTTAATGGTTTCCTTTAATTAATATCCTTTGTTTTTTTTTTGGCCTGCGTTGTCATCCCTGGATGAATCTTGACATGGCACGTCCTTTGTATAGTGTTTTTACCATATTTATGTTGCGCTCCATTTGAACTCGTAACTTGGAAATTCCATGGTCCCAGTGGGAAATTTGAACTGGAACGCCCCCTGAAGCAGGGACTCTGACTCTTTAACTGGGAGAAATCGACAAAACCCCAGCTCAGAATCCAAGATGGCTGCACCCTTTATCCAAGAAGTTAAAGCTGTAGTTTTACACTGTTTATTGTCACTTGAGTTTTATTTGTTGCTCATTAAATCGGTTATACTCACAGTACTGTCCAACCACTGTCTGTGGGCGTGTTGCTGCTGTGTTGTTATGCACAAAATACTGAATAATGTGTTGTTATCAACTGATAATGCTAACAATGGCTAACAATTAACTGGTTGGATTTAAGGTAGCTTGGGCTAAATGTAAATGGATGAGAATAAAGGCCATTTAAACTGGGATACCTTAAACTCCACAAGTTATCTGCCTAAGCATGAAATGCTTTTTGAAACAGGTCCCTGCTATTGCTAAATGGCTTTTTGACTTGCTGTACTGGAACGCTGTTAACTCGTGTGTGATGCCATTTTCAGTTCTGACCACTGAGGTAAATGGGGCACAGTGTTAGGCCTGACTTCTTTTCGTAGGTGAATGGTAAAGACAGACAGATGAGCATCAGTGTTAACTGGCACCAGGACTTGTTAGGGTGAGCTACTTACTGTGTTTGGTTTCAGAAATGCTGCACTTTTCTTTTTGGTCGGTTTTGTCAGGGATGGGATGATGACTCCCTTATGAATGAGTTATCAGCCTTGATCGATGGCATTGCAGCCATGCCGTTTCCATGACAACACCCTCCACCTACAAATGAGCTAATCTGACCTCTGGGGATGAGCTACTTCAGCTCAGGATGTCTCCCCATCCCCATGTCCACCCTATGTCATCTCCCATGCTGTGTTTGTGAGTTGGGGGAGGAGGGGGGGCAGCTGCTATATCTGGCTGCATTGAGGAGGGGGGGCACAGGACCCCTTAGCACATTTCACATCTCATTAGATTTTAAGTGAACTGATAATGGACCACGGTAATGCTAATATAAAATCATGGTGGGTGCAGGACAATTCCCCATTGGTTTAATAGCTAATCTTCCCCTCCCACTCCAGTGAGACATCCCCCCTCACTCGGGACCCCTCGCAGAGCAGTCGGCACCCTCGCCAAGTGCGCTGACCTCACCGTTGGCGCTGTCCGTTCCTCCAAGCAGTGCGTCGCCATGGAGCCACCAGGGGAACAGACAAAGGGTAGAGGAGGCCCCCTTTTGCAGACTGCTGTGAGCGAGAGTCACCCTTGGCTTGCCCCCCCACCCACTGGCGCTGATCTCACCTTCTCTCTCACACTATCCCTTCATTATGTAACATTATTTATTTCCCTGGGCTGGCTCCGTGCCCAAACCGACTGACTCCATTCATCTACACACATCCGTATTTATTACATTAATTCAGGCTGTGTCAATCAAATGTACAAAAGCAGGTTTCTTCCTGGAACCTACAGACACTAGTCACGGTCCTCCAACCTGTGTGTTGTGTTTCTGGGCCCTCTGTTTCTTTCACTTTTATTCAATCCCCCCCCCCCCCCCCCAAGGGGGTCTGGCCCTGTACTGTAATATAGCCTCTCTTTATTTATTTAGATTATTTTTTTGTGGTGGGGGGGATGTTGAGGTTAAAGTAGTGGGAGTTGTTGTTCAGCACCACAGTGGGTGGGCAGGCGCAGAAAATGGCTGTCTGGATGAAAGGGAGTTGTCGAGGCTCCAGAAGATTCCGTCACTCCCCCCCCCCCCATGGTTGACCCCCGCAGGTCTTGGGCTGCCCTCATGTTTTCTTGGGTTTTTGAAAAGGCACCCCCATGAAATTCAGGAGAAGTTGCTGTGCGTTTCCAGGACGAGCTTCTAGAAGCTGCCGGCGTTTCCAGGACGAGCTTCTAGAAGTTGCCATAGCTTTGGCAGCACCTTCGATTCCTGTAGCTTACGGACGACTGATGGTATCATGACCTTTGACACGGCTGATTCATCCTGCGCTGCGGATCCCTGCGCATTGCTGATGCTGCAAGGTTATTTATACCCACCTTATGTGGGGGCGTGACCACAGCGAATTCATCCTTGGATGACTTTTAATTACAGCTGTTTTTTTTTCAGGATATCAGATGGTATTGTACTTGTTTGTGGTAAATTTTATTTGCTGCTGATTTATTTGGTATAATGTGAGATGAAATGTTGCAACCAAAGAGCAGGTTTCAACAGCTGCTAACAGTCAGGCACAGAAAATGTTACACTTATTTTCTGTTAAACCAAAAGCTGGTTTCTGATTGTTGTTTTCTGTAGAACCATAGGATTGTTCTGCGTCTCCATGGTCATCAGGTTCTGCCTGTTTGTGGATCCATGGAGTGTTTAAAATCCTAGACCTGGCGGGTTTGTTTACATAGCATCCCCAGCAGAGAGATCATGCGGTTCTGCGTGAATGAGCGCTGACCTTACAGTTGTGGTTAGTTCCAACTGCAGAGATGAGCCTCAGGCTGGGGCAGTGTGGAGCAGACCGACAGTGTAAAGTAGCAGCTGCTGAATGACACGCATCCAGGAGCTGGGGTGGGGGCTTGCAGGGACAGCTCATTAAAGGGATTACAGGCGCCAGCGTCTGTCCCACACAGTGCTCGCGTAAGAGACTCTTCAAAGCCGGCTGCTTGCAGCCGGCGGGGTTTGATTAATTACCGTCATCAGAATGCACAGCTCTAAATCACATGATGGGCGATGCGTGAACAGTTAATTGAAAATGAAACATATTTGGTGGGTGTGATTTAATGCCTTCTTCTTGGTAGTTCTCGGGGAAAAAAAGTCCACACCAATTTAGAGGTGTTTCTTGTGAATACACATAGGCCTACTTTTTATAGCCCAGAAGCCCTAGATACCTGCACCGATATCCTTGAGGTGAATTAAAGTTCTAATAGGACTAAAGTTCACCTTCTTCACCACATTGCTGGAGTGCCGATGTAGGTGAGGCGCAGACTAGCAGTAATGTTGAGGAGCCGGAGGGAGGGGAAGCGACGGGTCAGAAAGAGTTAGGGTTTAGGGTTTAGGGTTAGGGTTTAGGGTTAGGGGTTTTGTCTTGTAATTTGTAAATGTTGCCATGTTTGTTTTGTGAAACTGCACATGCCTGCTTAGGCACCAAATGCATGAATGTGTCCAATACACGTCATCTGACACATTAAATGGCTGCCAATCAGAGGTGGGTAATTCAGAGCCAGAAAGTAAGAATCCAGATCAAGATTCTGTTTAAACGTACCAGTTGAGTATAAAGAGTTATAGTCACAGAGTACTCAACTGGTTGGTTGAAATAAAATTTTGGCCTGGACTTTTACCCTCTGGACTTGAACTACCCACATCTGCTGCCAATCTGTGCAGTGCGGACAGAGGTACTATCCAGAGTTCTGAAACCGCCGGAGTCCACCTTCATAATAGCATTCACTGGCCATTGAGACAAAGGAATTGTCTTTTTAACTGTACAGTTAATATTATGGGTGGTGCAGAAGGTGGCATTACACTGAACCTCTGTGAAAATGGTGAACTAATTAATTAAGGACGTCAAATATCATGGAGTCAGCCTAGTGGTCTGTCTTCACTGTTGGGGCTTTAAGGGTTTTAAGGTTAGGGTTTTAAGTGTATCGTTTTCTTTCCAAAACTTTGTTTGGTTTTCTTTTATACCAGGGTAGAGTAAAATCTGGAATGTGTCTTGTCGTACATGAGGAGACACTGTGATCTGCAGAGAAGTTTTACTAATAGCAGAACAGTCTTAAATATATATCTTCGGTTTTGTTACCAAGGAGCTTATGATTTTTGCTTTGCTCAAACTCCCAAAAGTAAGTGACTCACTGTGGATGCAAGACACACAGGAAAACGGCATCATGGGAGAATTCCGGGGTGTAGAGGGGAGTGCCCTGCATGACTGTGAGGAGTTTAGGGGTGTCTGGGGTTGGTCTAGAACCCCGAGGCTTCAGCAGAGCTGTAATCAGGCTTCTATTTCCTCCTGTGGTATGAAAGCAACAGCTTGTATCATCTGAAGACAACGAGGCTAGCTTCAGTTCCCTGTCCTCAGTCTTTCCCCAGCCGCACAGAATAATTCCTGCTTTGGGGACGGGCTAAATCTGTCACAAGTAATGGCATAGGCATAAAACATCCATCATGATCTAAAGCAGGACTTCAGTAATGTCCTGTCCAAATAGACATTTTATAACAATAACAGTGGTTATTGAGGATTCTTGGTGTTAAATTTTAATGGCATTGGCTGGTGGATTAAGGTCAGTCTTTCTCTTATGTAACACGTTTAAAGAAAGGCTTCTTTCTATAACTGAGAGGGTGACAACAGCTCTGTTATGGAAGCTGTGATTTATGCTCTACCTGTTTTGTTGACAGAGATGCACTTCCGCTTCCTGCAGGCATCTGGGTCGGGGGGAATGGGTATCAGAACCACAGTGGGAGCAGTTTGATTCCCTTGCTCCCCTAGAAAGTTGTGAACTGGGCTCATTCAGCCAGTGCCAAACCGGGGCATTTCACAGAAGAGACTACATGGATCTGTTCGCCGAAGTGGGGAAAAATAATTGTGTTTCTTGTGAGGATGCAAAAAATAAAAAAAGTTCAACAATCTGTGGGTCTGTAGGTATGTGTCAGTAGGATTTCCTGGCACAAATGTGGCAGAACGTTCTGAGAAAACACCCTCTGATCGGTGCTGCCGTCTTCCCATCTACGCTGACGGGACGGGATGAGATGTGACAAGATGATGCAACTTGCTGCAACAGCCTCTGGAGTCAGTACCGAAGGGCTTTTATTGGCCCACTGGCACAGTGAGCCTCTAGTCTGGTTCATGACTCTGTGGAAGACACGCCACACTACTGATGACTGTTTATCTGGCTGCTTTGGAGTAGCATTGGAGTATACTCTTTTGGAGTATACTCTTTTGGAGTATAGAATAGTGCTGTCACTGTGAAATAGAAGGTAGCCCTGCTCCCCACTGTCTGGCCTGTCCAACAGCTGGGTAACCGGAGTCTGACGTCCAGGTAGAACCCAGAGTTCTGTCAGCTTTGCCAAATCTCGGGCCTAGCTTCCCTGCTCTCGTTCTCCCTTAACACATTGTACAAGCCCCTGATTGCCCGAATACCCAGCAGGCTGCGGAGAAAATGGCCCGCTCCCTGCGGAGTGAACCGCTCTGATTTTTAGAGTTAAACATAGCCCACGAGTGTTTCCAGTTAAATATAGTTTGTCTGATTAAGCACCTAAAAGTCACTTCCTCGCTGGGTCCCGTTCTATGCGACGCTGCAGCAAGGCGCATTCCTTTCCCCCTCGCAGAGAAATGCTGCAATGCGTCTCGCAGCGGAAAAAAAAAAAAAGACTGGGTCAGTGTAACGGAGCTGGCGGCGACTGCCGGCATGGCGTTCCTATGGCAACGGCCAATGGAAAAGCTGCATTTTTGGCCAAGGTCTAGGGTAGAACACGCATGTGGTTCTGCTGCTAGGATTATCTGGCCCACATTCTGTGATCTGCCTGCCAAAGGCAAAAATATAAGAGGAACCCAACCCCGGAGAGGTTTCACAGAGAGGATACCGTGATGGAATGACAGCGGGGGCTGGTTCAATGGTTCTGATTGACTTCCTGCATTTGTTTCTCAGACTCACTTTGTACTGAGATTTTCCGAAACGGTCTGACAAAATGACATCGTTCTTCTTTGCTGGGTGGATTAGAAATGAATAACGGCAATCATTTTAGGATTTTGCAGACGAAAAAGCTTTAACGATCTGATTTTTAACATCTTGGTGAGAGAATAAACAAATTGTTCACGTGCCTAGATTTTTTCCTATTTTACGCACAGCTTTAGTAAGGTCACTCGTTTCGTAATGCAGATTATGAAACAGGAGTAACACCAAAATACACACTCAGGTATGCAGAGAAAAAAAAACTCCTTTCTTCTGCCTTAGTGTTTGTGATTGTGATCTTTCTTCTCTTAGGTGAAATTAATTAAAGACAAAGAAAAGTCGGCTAATATGTGCATATATCTGTATGTACTTTTGGTATGTTGTTGAGTCCATTCCACGGGAATATTCCTCAGATAAAAAGATCATAGTTTTAACTTTATAACCCCACATGGGGTTGGATTGGGGACACACATGCATACTGTGTATATGAAACAAATGATTGCCGAATTTATAAACATTTAAAAATATCTCATTTTTTACATAAAGTACCCGAGGAAGAAGAATGTTCTCGTAGCTCAGCATTACAGTCATTTTGGTCTGCTTACCTGCTTAATCACAGACTAATCAAGGCCCCTGGCAAATACAGAGAGCCTCATATGGTGAGATACACCTCTGTCTTTGGTCTCCTCCTGCAGCAAAATGAGCATAAATAATAAATTCTAATCAGCATTGTCAAATGGGGATATTTTTAGAAAATGCACTGGTGGTCAAACAAAACGTGCACAGTCATTATTTTCAAACAATAAATGATCATTGCTGACACACACAAACAATTACCTTCATTCAGGATGACCTTTAAAGGGCTTTAAATTATACTTATTTAAAGGGTTTACATAACTACAGTTATTATATCCAGAAAGACATTGCAGAAAATTATCACTTTCCTACAGTTCAGTCTGAATCGTATTATTCTCTCATTGCATTATATTACCCTTTCGGCTCTGATTAGTGTTTTGTTTTTGGTCTTCTGGTATGTTTTATGTTTTCTGGCAAGAGCGAAACGCTTAACATGGACGGTTTCCATCCATCTGCTAAGAAGATTTAATGAGATCTGTGGCGGCAGAGTATTCGCCTTCCGCTCAGTCTTCAGGAGGCCTCTGAAAGCCTGTTAGAAGGAATTTTACTGGTGCCTTAGAAAAAAGGTCTGAGGACTGATTTAAACCACCAGGTAAAACTATAATGCGAACAACAATGGCATATATATGTAAGGCTGATTTCCTGCTCTATTGCTGGAAAATCTTGTCCCCAGATGAGACGCATTTCTGATTCACTTCCTGTTACAGCTCTCCTACATCTGAAGTCATGGTCTTGTTGGTCTGTGGTGTCTTAAAGGAGACGTCTTACAAAACTCATGAGAAATAGACTCCATATATTCTCCAAGTTAGGCTCTGTACATATATTATCAGATGATTCAAGTTGAAAAATGTCTGCTCCACTGTTTATCTCTTGCAGGACAAAGAACTCTGCAGCACAAAAGTGATGTCCTTGAAACTGTGGTTTTAGTGAATCCAGCAGAAGATTCCCTCACTTCTGAAGTACGGCATACAGTGGAAAACGCCAAACAGCCTGCATTGTATCAATTGCTTATATCATAGTGCTTTTTTTTAATCAGCAAATGTGCTGAATAACATCAACATCTCATTGCCTAATACTGCATTCATTTTGAAAATTTAGTACTGCCGCTGAGTCATATGTAACACATTCAGCGTCATACGGCTTGTGTCATGTGATCCTTCTGTCCCCCGTTCACAGATACGCTCGCTGATCGGTGACCAAGCGGCACACAAGCTACTCGTCCTGAGTGGCCAAAGCTCAGATCAGGGCGGAGACCTCCTGCTGCAAAGCGGCCCGTTTACATTCAGAAATTTTGCAGACACCGTCGCTGATCCTGAGGTGAGCAGAAAGCCACAGTTATGTTTAACTCCATAGCGCAGAATATTAAAGTTCTACATTTTTGGCTCGTGAGGAATGATGCTTTACATACTACAGCTATAACAAAAACATTCCTTGGACTCTAGAATAGTGTTAAAAGTAAATGACAAAACAAATGCAATTTAGTGCTTATACTAGCTATATTTGTTTTACATTTAATATACCTCTTGCATTTAAACTGCAGATTTATGAGAATTTGTTAGAATTGTGCTAGAGAATGATTTGTGATGGACCTGGGTGGCTACCATTATTTGGTAACACTTTACATTAACTGCACCTCCATAATGCATTCATAAACCATTCATAGAACATTCATAAGCAGCATGTAAGTATACCTTAACACCTAAAATATTTTAACAGGTGTAGTATACATTAATAACAAACATTATATGACAATAACAAACAATGTAATCATATAATGTTTGTTGTTAATGCAGTGTTTCTCAAACCAGTCTGCAGGGACCCCCAGACAGTCCATGTTTTTGTTCTCTCCCAATTCCCAGGGAGTTGGGAGGGAACAAAAATGTGGACCATCTGTATTAATGTATATTAAGGTATGTTAGAGTATACTTACATGCTGCTTATGAATGTTCTATGAATGGTTTATGAATGCATTATAAAGGCATCATGAAGGTGCACTGAATGTTCTATGAATGCATTATAAGGGCATTATGAAGGTGCAGTTAATTTAAAGCATTACCCCTTATTCTGTTTGGGCTGATTCTCCAAGCTGTCCTTCATTTCCCCTGTGTAGGTTGGTGGTCTGCTAAGAAAAGCATCTCCTGAGCATCGGGCTAGGCTCACTGTGTTCTGCCAGGGGGAGGTGGGCTGGAGCTCCCTGGGGCAGCAGCACTTCCGGGAGTCCCTGGATTACAGACTGAATCCTGACCCTCTTCTGCCCAAAATGGACGGAGTCACGGAATTCACGGAGTACGTCTCCGAGACGGTGGACGTTCCATCGCCTTTCGACCTCTTGGAGCCGCCGACCTCTGGAGGCTTCCTGAAACTATCTAAACCTTGCTGCTATATTTTCCCTGGTGGGAGAGGAGACTCTGCCTTGTTTGCAGTTAATGGCTTTAACATCCTGGTAGATGGAGGCTCCGAACGAAGATCTTGCTTCTGGAAGCTTGTCAGGCATCTGGACCGTATTGATTCCATTCTCATTACTCACATTGGAGCCGATAATCTCCCGGGTATCAATGGACTCTTTCAGAGAAAGATTGCTGAACAAGATGAGGAGCAGTCACAGGGGTCTACCACCTACAGCGACTGGATGAAGAACCTGATTTCACCAGAGCTCGGTGTGGTGTTCTTTAATGTCCCCGATAAACTTCGAATGCCTGAATCAACATTGAAGGTGAAACGGAGTATCGAGGAAGCCTCGTTGACATTACAGTACCTTAGCAAGCTAGGGATCAAGCCTGAGCCTCTCTTCAGAGTGGTCAGCAACACCATTGAGCCCATCACACTTTTCCACAAGATGGGTGTCGGCAGGCTTGACATGTATGTTCTGAATCCTGTGAAGGACAGCAAGGAAATGCAATTCCTCATGCAGAAATGGGCAGGGAACAGCAAGGCTAAAACTGGAATTGTCCTGCCCAGTGGAAAAGAAGGAGAAATATCAGTTCCTTATCTGACATCTGTTACCGCTCTCGTGGTATGGCTCCCGGCTAGCCCCACAGAGAAGATCGTTAGAGTTCTGTTTCCTGGAAATGCACCGCAGAATAAAATCTTAGAAGGCCTTGAAAAGCTAAAGCACCTGGAGTTCTTGCGATATCCAGTAGCTACTCAGAAGGACATATCCTCCGGTAGCCCTCCTCCTCTAATGAAACAAACGAAAATGAAACAGAGGGCAGACAGCAAAGAAAGTCTAAAATCTGCTTCCAAGATACAGGCGGCGGTGAAGCTGGAGAAGAAAGACGCAGATGTACAAGAAGAGGTTTCAGTCGCAGAAACAAAAAGTGACTCTGTAAAGGAGAACAAGATTGAAAAGAAAGTGGACAAAAAAATTAAAGAGAGTGACAAACCCATCAAGCCGCTCAAGGCCAAATCGGAAACAATGGACACGATAAAACAGGAGAAGAAGAAATTATCAAAAGAGAAATCAATCAAGAAAAATATCAAAGAAAAGGCATCCAAGATGGATGAGAAAAAGGATAAAGAGAAGAAGGAGTTGAAGAAGGAAAAGCGTGAAATAAAAAAAGATGATGTTGCTAAAAAAGATGAGAAAAAAGAAGCTAAATTGAAGGAGGAGAAAAAGAGAGAGGCCACTAAACCAGAATTAAGAAAGATCACTAAACCCGATCTGAAGCCCTTCACCCCTGAGGTCAGGAAGACCCTGCACAAGGCCAAGGTGCATGTAAAACCTAAGACAGACAAAAACAAAATTAAAGATGCCAAGGAACATGTAGCTGAACAAATTCCCACATCGGTACCAGAAACTAAGGACATCCAGCCCGAAACTGAAGGGCAGGTAACAGTGGATGAAAAGTCTAGGGTTTCCACACCAGAAGACCTTACTAAGGATTTTGAAGCACTCAAAAAAGATGATGTTTCCAGTGTGGAAGCAGAGCCTGCAAAAGATGTGCACCTAGTCCCAGAGCCTTCTGCGGGTGATACTGCCATCGCAAGCCCTCTCCCAGAGGAAGAAGCTGAGAAAAAGATCGATTCCCAAGCTTTGACTGATGCAAAACTTCCAGTGTTGGAGTCTCCAGATGAAGGGATAATGACAACAGATGCTGAAACTGAATCTCCTCGGGAAGAAAACAAGCTGATGCAAGAAAAAGCTGAATCAGTAGAAAAAGCTGTAGATAAATATGAGGATGAAGGTGCAGCTATGGGGGAAGAAGATGAGGAAGAAGATGAAAAGGTAGAGAAAAGAGTTGAGAAGAAAACTGTGGAAGAAGAGGAGGATATGGGAATGGGGGAGGAGGAAGATGAAGGAAAATGGAAGGAGGAGAAGGAAACGGACGCACTAGACAGGAAGCATGAAGAAGAGGAGATGGAGAAGTGTGAAAAATATGCAATAAAGACTGAAATTAAAGAGCAGCTCGCAAAGGTTGAACCCGAGGAAGATGAGGAAGAGGACGGAGATGTGATCGAAAAGGCAGAACTGGAGGAAGCAGAAGATGTACACATAACAGGTGAGGAAGAGTTGAAAGTTAAAACTGAGGAGAGCCAAAAAGAAAAGCTTGAGAAGAAGAGGGACACTGTGACACCAAAAGAGACAACAAAGGACAAAGGGACATCACAGGACAAAGGAGAAGAGGACGTAGACGCTTATGTGTCTAATGTTGGGCCTGCTACCACTGCTGTTCCAGCAACAGCACAGGGCGCCACTGTGGCAGAACATGTTTCCTATATTCAGGATGAAACTATTCCTGGTTATTCAGAAACTGAACAGACCATTTCTGATGAAGAAATTCATGAAGAGACTGAGGACAGGATTCCACACCTCCGCTATGAGGTTGGTGCCTATGACATTTCTGTCCCTGATGAAACAGGCTCCTTTGATGCCATTCATGGCATGAGAGAGATGAAAGGTGCGGCCATTCATGATGTGTCAGATCTAACAACAAAGGGATTCATAGAAGGTCAGGACCCTGCCCTAGCTGTGTTCTCCACCAATGTCATTGCGGCACCTTTAGCAGAAGAGGAGCACATCTCCTCTGCTACGTCAATTACTGAATGTGATAAACTGTCCTCTTTTGCCACTTCTGTTGCTGAAGATCAGTCCATAGCATCGGTGACAGCTGCTCAGACTGAAGAAACTGGAAAAAGCTCCTTGCTTCTTGATACTGTCAACAGCATTCCATCATCTGCAAGAACTGAGGCCACACAGGGAAAAGAATATGTTCACTCTGCTGGGACCATTTCACCTACTTCCTCTTTAGAAGAGGACAAGTACTTCAAGTCACCCCCTTCCGAGGAGTTTCAGCTACATCTGTTGGAGGCTGAAGCTGGAATAAAGACCGTACAGGTTCATGATGAGGAAGAAGAGGAGGAAGAAGAAGACGAAGACCAAACACCTAACGTTGACATACCACTAGGCAAACTTCAGGAAGGCTATGGGTCGTTCCAAGACAAAGACATGGAGAAGCTTTCTTTGTCCATGTCAGCGGCCACCTCAGAAACTGTTGGGGATATGGAATTAGCGTATCCCCCAATTATGGATGAAAAGAAGGATTCTGACACCAAAGAGGAAATCTTATTTGGAGCTATGAAAGAATCTCCCTCCCCGCCACCTTCTTTAGCAATGGAGTCCAGCGCAGAAGGTGAAGAGAGATGTTTTAGTCCAGATGACATCACTGTGAAGATGACTTCACAGTCTGGGCCAACTAGTGCAGGCCATACTCCTTTTCATCAGTCACCTGTGGAAGAAAATAATGAAACTTCTGAAATTCAACAGCCAGCTTTGAAAGCAGAAGATATAAAGGATATTGCAGAACTACATTTCGGTAAAGGTGACAAATTTGAAGCATTCACAATTCCAGATGCTGACAAAGTTCCATTTTTAGAAAAAGATACCCATGACATTATTACGTCAACGCAAAAGAAAGATGAGTTTTTCCCTGATAAAGGACAGTTTCTTCAAGAGGGGGCCAAGCCAACTCCTTCTGAGGAAGTCTATCCAATAGAAACATCTCTAATAAAAAAAGAAAATGAGAAGGATTTTCACACATTGAATATTTCTTTAGAAAAGGTAGTATATGATGACTCAGAAGAGGAAGACGACAGAAAGAGCGATTTTAGAGCAAGCCACAAAAAATATGTCGAGGAAAAGGAAAGTCGGTTCTTAGATGATGATGATACTTGTGAAGATGACTTGCTCAGTACAAAGAAGGTACAGGAAGAAGTGAAAAGACATGAACAAGAGACTACCTGCCTGCAGACCACACAGAGAATGGGGGTTAAAGCGCCTGAGGCCTCATATTTACATCAAGAAATCAAGTCTGATGTTCAGGACTCAGATGAAGAAGATGATGAAGGGGATGCTGTTTGTATGGGTGGAGCAGGATCTAGACCTTTATCAGTAGAGCCAATCAAATTAGATTACACATCTCAAGACCTACAGTCAGGTCTAGGTGAGCCCATTAACCAATCAAAAGAAAGCTATGCATCCACACTTTCTTCTGTTGTACTGGCAAAAGAAGAGGTAGAGATCTTACCTCAAACTGTTGCCAAAGATCAAGGAAGACATTTGCATGCAGTTTCACCTGAACCAGAGGAGGAAGGCTCATCCCCGATGAAAATGAGCAGCACACCAATATCCTCTGCAGATACTACTACTACCAGTGGCTCTGCTATGAAGACTGAACCTACTTCTTACCCTACCACTATTGAAAACACATCGATGTGCTCAATACTTTCTAGCACCGACAGTCAAGGTAGTGCTGAGGAGTCCTCTCAGCCAGAAATTTTGACGTCCTCAGTGATTACAAAAAAAGATGAAGATTATTACTCTAATGAAATGGGAGGATTGGTTTCCAGAGAAGAGGAGAAGCCTGGAAGAGAGGCAAAGCAGGAAACAGAGGAAGAGCAAGATCCAGCTTTCCCCGGTGTAGTTTCACCTTCTTCATATTTCCTTCTGGAAAAGGATGTGGTAGAAAAGTCATTTTCAGACAAGGAAGATGCAGAAGAAAAAGAGAAACATGTTACATCGAAATATAGTCCTGAGGAAAAGGAAATACCAATAGATGATAAATGGGATGTAACTGAGACACTACAGAGATCTGAAAAACTAGAAGATGTGGCTACAGATGACAATAAGGCAACCATGCGTTCATCAGTTGGCGAAAGGTTTGAAGATGAAGCAGCTTTCTCTACAGAGGAACTTCATAAAGAAGAAGCTGTGTGTTTCAGCAGAGTTGATTACCACGCAGCAACTCTAACAGAGACTGAAAAAAGTGTTCATTTCAGTCTTGGTGTGTTTCCAGACCATGAAGACCGTGAAAAAGGCCAACAAGAAGAGCATAGAAGGGAAGTGAGGCAAGACACACCTTTTGTGAGTGGAAAAAGCTTTACCTACACTGAGATTTATGAAAAGAAATCAGCTGTGGAAACAGGACCATATTCATGTCTTTCCAGTTATGAGCCAGATGCCTACCTTGATAATTTGAACATGGAAACAAATATTGAGAAACCTGAAGAAAAGAGTGCATTCCCACCTCTTCCTGCGACAACAGAGGGTAAGGCCAGGGAAGAAGACGAATACCGTTTAAGCACATTTACTGAAGAGTCACCGTCATTAACATGGAGTCAATCAAAACTAGAGGGGCCAACTCCCACTCTTACCACTCGCGATGATGTTCCTGAAAAAAAAACCATAGAAGAGGTGAAAGAAGAAGATTCAGCAGAGAAAGAAAAAGGGAAACTCTCCATGGCTGAGGAACAAGACTCATCCTCCAGTCACTTGATAGATAAGAAAGATCTGTCACCTCAGGCTAAGTCTGAGAGTAAAGACAGCCAACTTGGTGCGTTCCATCCTGATTCACCTGAATCTCCAGAGTCTCACATGGATGACAACATTATGGCATCAGAGTATTCTGTGAAAACCAGCACTGTCGCTTCTACATCTATGATGTATTATGAGAAGGATGACGTATCAGAGAAAGACAGCATGATGTTGAAAATGGAAGATGAGGATGAGGATGATGATGAGCAAGATCAGCTTGGGGTGGAGAAGGGAGTCAGTGACTCAGATGTTGAGAAAGGAGCCAAAGAGGAATCTGAAAAAGAATTCAGAAGCACATTTGATGATGCAGTAAGCTCAAAAGTCCAACAGACTGGAATTATAAAGGAAGATGAAAAGGAAATGGAAAATATCCCTTCTAAAAGCATAAAACCTTCTACACCAGAACCCTTTGAAACCCCTGTTAGCAGTAGTATCCAAAAGACAGGGGCTGAGGATGTTCTTAAAAAGACCGTGAGTGACACTACTTCCTCATTATCTGGCCACTACACTGAAATTGGAACAACAGAATCTAAAGAGTTCTCCTATGAATTTGAACATCCTGACCCTAAGGACTCTAAAGACTCTACTGTAACTAGCCAGTTGCTGAGGAAAGAACAGGATCATGAAACTCTTGATCATTTACACTTCTCTGTAAGTAAACCAAGGGAAGATAAATATGGCTATGGAGAAAAGGATGACACTGAGAAGCAGACAACCTCTGATATTTTAAGCAAAACATCTGGGGATTCAGCTTCTTTTGCTTTTACTTATGCTACAACTTCTGCCACTGCATATTCCTCTTCCTCATCATATAGTCATCCTTCTTCTGCCTCTGCATCTCTCTCTGCCAGCCGGCAATCTGGAGAGGAGCTGGAGATGCCAGCCACCACCTCAGACACACTCTTTAAACCTGATGTGGATAGCACATGTTTTGAGTATTCATCTTTTAAGGAGGAGCAGTCCCTTGTGATGGACTCTCCTTTCTCGAGTTCCGGTGGATTGATAAAAGATGAATACCTAGAGGTTTCTGACAAGCTGACTCCTGCTAAAACAACTGCAGAATCAACCTCCAGTCTTACAAGGTTTTCTCCACTGAGTCCTTTTGAGGAGGTCAAACCTTTCCCACCTCTTTCATCTGCTCCATGCGAAGAAGCGAAAGATCACCAAGCGCTGGAAGGTACCACGACAGACAAGGAACAACATGCTGAGTCCTTCATCAAGCCTGTAAGCACTCATGTGTCTAAGTCACCTGAAGGTCCAAGAGTGCCAGATCCTTATTCCCAACTCCCACCATCTGCTGAGAAGGAACCCACACCACGGAGTCTGTTTGATGTTTCTCCATTACAGCGAGCAGATTCTGTGGAAAAACCTCAGAGAGAGGAGACAGAAGTCAGTGAGGAGGAAACTTATGAATGTGAAATGGAACAAAGCACCTTACCATGCCGAATTGAATGCCAAAGAGTTTCACCTACCATCCCAGCTGAAGAAAAGAAAACACAGTCTGTGTTTGAGCAACAGATGGCCACTGAACCGAGCATAACTAGCACTCTCCCTGATGTGCTTACCTCATACACATCTCCATCACAGCAGTCTTCAGAGTCTGCATCAGCAAATGGACCCTTGGAGGTCAGTGCAAGTTCATCTGAGGTCCCTGTAGAAGGTACTGGTACTCAATGGACTGAAAAACCAGGTCAACAAAGCACACAGCAGAAAGAAGATAAACCTGTCGGGCACGCAGAGAAAAAGGATGAGAAGGAGAAACAGAGCAGTGGAGAAGTGGAACAGCAAGTAGGAAAATGTCCAGAGGCTTTCCCTCCACAATATCAAGAAGACGATGACGAGAAGGAAGAGAAACTGGAACGCCCAGCTCGTCCTCTTTCCCTGGCTTCAGCTGATCAGTCCTTTCATTTATCATTCCAGCCAGATGCATCTGGAAAAGCAGGAGATGATTCCAACCTTCCTTCTGACGTATGCATGGGAGAAACTTCCTCATATACATCATCAGCATCTGCTGGATATTCTTCCTATGAGTACAAACACCGCAAAGGAGAAATCTCACCATCATTCATCAATCCAAGCCCACACCAACTCTCTACTGATGAGGAAGAAGAGGACGAAGGGAGCGACCAGTCACAAGAAGGCGATGACAACCAGCCCTCTGTCAAAAGGCGATCCCGGAAAGAGCAGCGACACCACGCTCACAGCAAACCTGGAGATGACAGTGGGTCACACCACCATCCTGGTGCCATGGCTGCTGGATTTGCTCTAGCTGGAGAAGAAACCCCTCCAACCTCTGTTAGTGAATCATTGCCTACACAGTCTGACTCTGATGTACCTCCTGAGACTGAGGAGTGCCCGTCAATTACAGCAGAAGGCAACCTGGACTCTGACGAGGATGCTGAATACCTGCCTGTAGATAAATCCACAGTAGCTGGTGGAAGCAGTCACCACGTGTCATCATCGAGGTCATCAGAAAGAAGTCATGATCCTCCACCCACTCCAATGAAGGACCCATTCCCTCATCCTCCTCACCCAGACGTGTGCATGGTTGACCCAGAGGTTCTGCCCAATGACACTAACTATACAGATAAACTGCTGAAGAAGGATGGGAAGACTAACAAAGTCGTGCGGAAGTCACTGAACAAGCCCAAATCATCCTCCCCTGCTCGCAAAACCGACACCAGAGGTAAGAAATCTCCCATACCTGTCAAACAGGCATCCAAGGACTCCTCACCTCGGGCTCCTCTGAAAAAGGAGGCAGAAAAGACATCTAAGTTGTCAAGGATGTCTGATGGACAGGGATCCAGGGAGGAGAAAGATGAGGTATCCAAGTCCAGCCAGAACCCAGGAAAAGGACTTGTTAATGGCATCAAGAGCAGCATAGGTGTGAGCAAATTGATTATTCGCTGTAGGACTAAATGACTGTAGTGTAAATAAATCTAAGTGTTTTTACGTTGTGGATCTCTATTTGACTAAAAATTGTATGTGTTACCATTAGGTTCCAGTTCTCAGAAGTCCAGTTCAGTGGTACCGCCAGGACCCCCCATCTACGTAGATCTGGCCTACATCCCCAATCACTGCAGTGCCAAGAACGTAGACCAGGAGTTCTTCAAGCGAGTGCGTGCCGCATACTACGTGGTGAGCGGCAACGACACCGCAAATGGAGAGCCCAGCCGTGGGGTTCTGGATGCGCTGCTTGATGGCAAGGCCCAGTGGGGGTCCAATCTGCAGGTAAAATAAGTTGACTTTCTACAGCCTTGACTTTCCTTTCCTCTCCGTTCATTTCTTGTCTTATCTTATCTTAAAAATGCCAGATGTACCCAATATCCAGCAGAAGGTCAAATACAATCAGGAGAACATTCTGTGCTACAAAGGAACATTTTCAGGATAAAGTTCAATAGTTTAAGCAAGACTGAATAAAAGGCACAGTACACTCACAGGCAGAGTAACAGAGTCCCCTGGACTGCAGTTCTACAAATCATCAGTGTAAAGGCAGTGAGAACACTGGGATCTGGATTCGTAAAAACAGAGACCAGATGCAGTGACCATGTGCCCTAAGCCGACATAAGCAGTTTCGATGTTTAAAAACTGATTCTCCCTGCTTCTATTATCTTGATCATCCAATATTGATTATAATAAATGTGCCTTGCTCAATAAAATATACATAGGGCTTATTTCACTTTCTCTGAATGCCATCTCTATAAGAATTCATGAACACATTCATAACACATTATAATGCATTCATAAATCATAATAAACCTGGCTATAAATATTTATATTAAGGCATATCACATTATGGTCATGTTTAGTATGCATTATGAGTGCAACACTATAATCCCTCATAACTATCAATAGAAGATGCTGTAATGTTTTAGTAATTCTTATACCAACCATTATAATGCATTATGAAGGTGTTTATAGTGCATTATAGATGAGAGCTTCATTGGAGCTTATGAAGTATTATAATGAACACTATAATGCCTTTTGACTGTCAACAGAAGATGCTGTAATGCTTTATTAATTCTTATACCTACCATTATAATGCATCATAGAGGTATCTATAATGCACTATTGATGACAGCATTAAGTAAAGTCTTACCATTATTTCTATCAACCTATGCAATCCAGTCCTGCCTATTAAATGCAGGGTTCGAATGCCCATGGGACTTTTTCCAGAAAGCACAGTGCACATGACACCTTGGACAGTCCACCATAGAGGTTTATCGTCAATCGATATAATGTACCCTGTAACATGACTTTGTAGTCACACCCAGCCTCTTTCCACTTCCTTCTCCCCCAAAGGTCACTTTGATCCCCACCCATGACACTGAAGTGACACGAGAATGGTACCAACAGACCCACGAGAAGCAGCAGGAGCTTAACGTCATGGTCCTGGCCAGCAGCAGCACAGTCGTCATGCAGGATGAGTCTTTCCCTGCCTGCAAGATCGAGTTCTGAGACCCTTCAGACTCTTCATCTGTTTCGCTTTTCATCCCTATTTCTGTGTTTCTCAAGAGGGAAGATTTGCCCAGCCTTCTGCAGCCAATCATATAGTAACACTGAAACATTTTCGTCATCTCCATCTTTTGAATTTCTGCAGTTGTTTTGCCGTTAGCCCTCTATGCTTGCATATGCCGGTTCCATCACTGAATGGTCACTGATCTACGACATCATAAAATCTTGTTGAATGCCTTGCTAGGACACGCAGCAACTGTCAAGTTTGAGAGGACCTGAGTTACACATACCAGTTAACATAGAAAATTTGAACAAAGGCTTATTTTTTATTGCAAGAACGCTGACGTACGTTAAATCGCCAAAAAAAAAAAATGACCATGGCTGCCCTGGTTAACATTATGGATGCTTTTTCTAGAGAGTACTTACTTGATGTGCTGTAGTGAAATGAAATAAAATAGGACAGTGATACTATCTCACCAAGTTATTTACAGATATTTGGTATTAATCGTGTTACTGGAGTAAATCAAAGCACAGTCCTCACTAATCTATCATGCTAGTTTGCATCATCACCAGTGATGGTATTCTTGTAATACTTGTGTTGACTAAATTGTTACACTTGCTTTGTTTTTTTTGCCTTCAGCTGTATATTTCACTAAGTACTGACTCATTTGCACATTGTCATCATTTCCAAAGTTTTGAATGTCATCGATCCGACTGTATCTGAGCTGAAACAGTGTGGCTGACCAGTTCTGTGCTTGGTGTTGTAGGTGCGTCTAACACAAAGAGAGGCTCCGGTGTAATCTTAGGCACTTTACTCAGTACAGAGAGAGGTTGGTTCAGAAGTATTGTTTAAAATGTCATTTAACTCGCTTGTTGATTAATGCCTGAAAAACCTTGTCCTCTTTGGAATGATTGTCTTAATATCAATGGAAGAGGTACCATTTCCGTAGTGGGTGGAAGTCCTTTTCTCTGAATGTGTTACATGAGGTTAACTCACCTGAAATTACATGCACTATAAAACAGTTGTTGACTGACAGCGTCCATCAAGATAAATTAGGAATTTTAGCAGGGAATGGCCTAGTCAAAATTTCTTCTTTGTCAGGCAGTAGATCGAGTGTTAGTTTTCTTTTTGTTTTCCTCTGGTGGTTTGAGGTATGAAATAAAAAGTATACTAGACTTCTTTCGGTATACTAAAGAGTATGTTTGTCTCCTGACAGCTGGTTAGCTGTGCTAAACGATTTAACCCTTTTACAAGCTTTCAGCTTCAGCACGGGCTGTAGACCCTGGCTTGTGTATTTTCTTGATGCTGGATAGATACTTCTTGATCAGTGCACAATACCTTGAGCTGAATGTAAAAAAATGGGGCTTTTGAATCATTCTGGTTCTGTCTCTGTCATTGTTGCTGGTTTCGCAGGAACTTACAATTAGTCACATGCCCCCATAATAATATAAATATGGTAATATCTGTTTTAACATAATCGGTAAGAGGACAACTATTAGCAGATTTTAGGTAGGATTTATTTTTCAGGGGGGTAATGAGAAATCCCACACACTGTCCATTACAATGATCTTTTTCTGCAATCAGTTGATTTTCCGGAATATTCACACAATACTGTTTTCACTTGTACTAGTTGGAGGCTTTCAGGTTATATTACGACAAGCAGATCTGCACATTTTTATATATATTATGTACCTTAATGACAAAGAAAAGAACATTTAAAATATGTTTCAAATTCATAAAATGGTCTGTATTGTTTTTTGTTGAAGACTTAACTCCCGTTGCAGAGCTGAGATATTTAACATTTGTGGTATAATATATAAAGTTAATTCATACTATTTTGTTAAGACTATTATATCTTGATTTATTTTCAGCAATCCTTGTGCACATCAGACATATTAATTTAAAAATATTTTAACAGATTTTACTTAAACACTTCCCCATATGTGAATAAGATCAATGCATTTGCAAATGTAGCAATAGATAATATTTATTCTTGCAAGAATCCTGAGAAGACTGAGAATCGTGTTACTCCAGTAGAAAGTAGGCTTGTCCCGTCTTGTTGGGTGTGCACCTGCTGGTTTGTGTGAGGATGACTGACCTTGCAGTGTTTTGTAACAGAAACTATAGATAGGATTCTTGTGGGTATATTTACATGGGTGGTGTGAGAATCAACCACACGTGCCTTGAGGTTCTAGCCCAGGGTCGGAATTGGAATGTGTCAATGCAGTCCTTGGGACCTGCAGACAGTCCATGTTTTTGCTCCCTCCAAGTTCCCAACTGAAGCTGGGAGGGAGCAAAAATGTGGACTGGCCTTGAATTCCTCAGGACCAGGTTGGGAAACACTGGAGTAGAGAGATGAATGTAGGGTTCTTCTTACAGAAGTCACCGGGTCAGTTATCTTAAGTGGGCCTTAAATATAGCAAGACACTGGGAGTTGGAATCAAGGATCATCCATGGAATGTTACATTAACATGGAGATCAAAAATTGACTAAATGAATGCTGAGTCATCCAAGATCCTTTTCAGAAGCTGTAGGTGAACAGAGCCTAGCATGAATGGCTATAGATTTAGCGATTTAGAAGAACATCATTTCAGAGGTGACATGTTTAACGTAGACCACCAGCGTTTGTACCACTTTTCAAACACATGTACAAAGACTGTAAATGAAAAGCTTGTGTCAACTGATGATGCAATGAAAGTTTTGTGTTATACTTGGTAGTCATGTGGTGTATACCAAGAAAACTGTGGATTGTGGAGGCGAATGTCTACATGTTTTGACAGAGGTTCCAGGTTGCATTTTGAAAATTGGGAGAACTAGTGCTGTTGCTCATTTGGGTCATGGAGCCTACACTACCGTAGATGTGGGTCTGCTGTTTAGCTGCCATGAAAAAGGACTGTGGTGTGTGTCAGAGTGCCGTGTGGATCGCTACAGATGGGACCAGTGCCCTTTTTAAAAATGTTTTTCCATTTAAAAATCTTATCTTGTAGGTTATTTTTTTAAACTACAATGTTGTATATTTCAAAGGTTTTAATTGCAGTCCATTTGTTTTCTAATTACTGTTTGCATTGTTGACATTTTTATTAACCTGTATTGATTCAAAATGCCATAGTTGCTAACCAGAATTTCGATGTTGTTTACATTTCGTTCTTGTTTAGTGTTGCTTTGCGCTGATTCTGGGAAGCAGACAGTCAGGTCACAGGATTTTTTTTTGAGACTGCATTCTTTCAAAACATTTGCTGTTATTGCTGAATTGTCTAACATTAAGTGTTGTCTTGAAAATGCTGCATAACATGGCGATTCGGAATGTGTTTTGTGCGAATCAGGAGGATGCACACAGTAGGGCAATGGGGGGGTCCATCCAGACTGGGGGGGGGGGCTTTACACTTTGGTGTGTTCCGTACGAATTCCACACGACTGATCCCACCACGATGGGGACGTTTGTGGCTCTGCTTGTAAACACAAATTGTGCCATTCAAAGAATTCGCCAAAAAAAACAAAAAAAAAAACATAAAATGACATATTATGCAACTCCAGCCTCCCAGTCTGCCCTCAGATGGAGTGCTGGTGCAGTGGCGTCAGCAATGGCTGCATCGATATTTCTTTATTACTGTAATTTTCATGAAAACTAGCACTAACTTTTACATGCACCTCATTTATACTGCAGGAGTTATATGTGCATTTACCAGCTGCCGGTTTTCAACGCCTGCTTAATAGCTACTTACGCACAAAAAGGCAGGGTCTGGTGTTGAACGTGGTTCACGTGACTGGTGGCTTTGTGACTGTCACACATGGAGGAATTCTCGCCTTGCTGATTCCACCCAGATTTTAAAGATGGCCGTCCTGCTCTAATTCCTCTTAAAGTCAGTGGACAGATCCAGAGTAACCATTTCCATTTTTTGATAGTACGAATGCAGTTTATATTGATGTAGTTTGTTAGTGATGACGCTCTTCTGTTGTCAGTAGTGGTCAGCTGTGGACATGCTGTTCATGGCCTCTTGGCTGTTCACAGACAGGTGCCCTTAATGTCGGAGTCCCGGAGGTCGCCGAGGGAGCCAAAGTGACAAAGAATTAGATGACCCAACAAACATAAAACAAGAGAGGTTTCCTAAAAAAGGCTTGAGGTAGCATTACAAGTGAGCATGCTCATGTAAAGTAGGGTGTTTGAAAGTAGAGCAAAGTCTTGACTAAGAATGATCGAGTATGATCACACTGCAGGTTGAAAAGTAGGGAGCCATTACGTGACATTATGCAGATTTAATTACCCAGATCCCCCGATTTTGACAGAGTGTGTCCTGAAGGGTTAGTGCTGTTTGTTTACAGATACAGTTAATGTTGGGCTTCAGTGAAAGAAGTGATATGATCATCACCATTTGCCCTAAACACTTTAGTTGCTAGCCAAGACTTCAAGGTGTTCTCAACCGCAAAACTACTTCAGACTCAAAACAGGCTTCAAAGAAATAAATGGTGTACTCATGTTCACACACACACATACATATATATATATATATATATATATAGATATATAAAACACACACATGAACAATAAACTCTATACTGGAAGATCAAATCATTCTAGTGAGACTTTTTATTTTTAGCATTAAAAATTACACCTGATTCCATTTTTCTCCCCAGAGGGGTCAGAAAGCAGTTGTAAAAAACAACACAATATAAAGTGCAAAGACATTTTTCTGTTACATCTTCCGGAAACTTCACCCCGAGATGACAGTTTTCATTTCCAGGAGCCCTGCTTGTTTCTGCATGTAATCTTGAGTTATATCCTGTATGTAATAGTTTAAAACAAAATGAAATGAAGTACTTATTTTAAAATGTCTAAAAAATAATAATAATAATAAAAACTGCGACTTGTCTTAATGGTTCTGAAAATGGCACATGCTTCCCCGCCTTGCTTTCTCCTGCCGTGGGGGTCCGTACCGAGAGCATCGTGATAGTTCCTCTTCTTGCGCTGTATTTGCCCCAGTACTTCAGTTATTTTCTGTGCAATATTCCGTATTTCTCTTTGAAACCTAAAACGAAAATAGAATTACTGCAAATTTATTGTAAAAGGGAAAAGCCTGTTGGACACCAATAAAATACATTTATTGAAATGTATCCCTTTGTCTCTCTGTCAAGTTCGCAAACACTGAAACCTGGGACTTTTCTTCATAAAAATATAAATATGTCTAAGGTCATACTAATTATCAGTGCTGTGCAGAGACTTTTGATGGGCAGGTGCTTCACCCAGGGGGGGAGGCAGGGATGTCCCCTCCCACTCTGTAAATTTTGCTGCTGGGGAGGGGGGGGTTCCCCCTCAGTCAATTTAACATAATCATCTGTGATCGGAAAGGGGCACTCGGAACCTCAAACTGGGGGGCACTTTCAATCATTTGGGCTAAAGGGGCACTTTCAACAACCCCCCGCCCCCCCCACACACACACCTGCTAATTATCCACATCTGTTGTGGTCTGATTTTCTTCTACTAACTCCAGTACTTGTTATTTTGTGCTAAGTGTAATTTATTTAATTGGATATACATTTTACTAATAAAATATGTCACTTTGTATAAAAAGTAAAATCTGACTATAATGGGTTTGTAATGCTTAGGGTGAGATTAGGTCAGTGTCTGTGTCAGCTGGCGAATCCTGTTCCCCACAGGAGGTCCGTGTTCTCACTGTGACCTTTCAATACTGAGATGGCAGCCCCTCCTCAAAGTCAAGCTTCTCAGTCCCTAGTCAGATGGCAAGCGGGAAATCAGGACTGACGTAATTCCAAAAACACAGAGGGAAACCGAGCCCTGGTTAATTTCCCCATGTGCGAGTGGAGCCGTGGGGAAGTGAAACAATGCACAGACTGTGCTTCTGGGCTGGCGCCCCCTAGCTGGAGGGGCAGACACTGCAGCCAGCTGCTTCTGAGAGTAGGTGACAGAAATCAGTTTTGGGAATTGGTGGTTTGATGCTGAGAGGGGGACAGAGAGTCCCACATGGGGGGGGGCAAGGAAAACTGGAGGCGGGTTGGCCGCGAGTCCGAAAAGTGAACGAGGAATTTTTCACATTCCTACATAAGTGGACAACGGGCTGTGGGAGGCGTGCAACGAGCCAGGGACGAGGCGAGGGGGGGGGGGAGCTGTTTGTACAGACTGAAAGGAGGAATTCAGCTCCTCAAACAAGTGGCCTTTGAAAACAGGCAAGAGTAGGAGAGAGAGGCCGAAGAGGAGGAGTGTGTTTGCCCTGGGTGAGGCCTCTAGGGGAGGGATAGTCATTCCACACAGCACGTCTTCATCAATAGAAAATGCGACACCCCCCCCCCCACCTCACGCCCCTGATTTTCGGAGCTATGTATGGCTATCATGTCTGCGTTGGGCAAAAATAACCTTGGCTTATAATTCTGCCCTTTGGAGATTTAATTTGAGTATATAAGACACACACTGGACATGCATTATCAAAGTACATTAAAAACAAAATATACAGCATCATTATCCTATACTGGAAAAGCAGTTGGAAGATATATATCCAGTATATATATATATATATATACACACTCACTGACCTTAAAGAAGGTGAAATGTTAGACAATACTTCTTTGTAACATCTGTTTATTGGTATTTTACTTAGGAAATACTAGTTTAGGAAGAAGTTGGCTCTGATGCTAAGGCTAAAGAATGATAATGATCTTTTTCTTCACTACTGCAAATTCAGTAAATTACACAACAAGGCAGATCATGCTCATTTATCAAGGCAGAGTGCTTTATGTGCACGGAAAGAAACCTGTTTTGTCTCTGAGAGCCCCGTTTTTGGCTTCAGATTAAACAATACTGTCGTACTGTATATTACTTGATGAAAAGTTTACACTGCAACTGGCTGAAGCCACGCCACCCGCAGGATGAAAGGACAGGTTCCCTCAAATAGCCAGAGATGAAAGTGAGAAGGCGAATTACATTTATCCTTGAATTTTAAAAAAATCACTTTATTCTTTTTTCTCGAATAAACTGCATTCAGTATTTCCACAACAAGTGGTGTATTGATGACGAAACAAAGGTGCTTTGAGAGACAGAGCGGCCAAGCGGCATGGAAGCGAGGGGAAGGCTGCCTCTGACTGAAGCCCGAGGACCCAGACATCACTGCGCGGGTCACACGGACCACCCTCACATGGGAGGTGGCAGATGTTCTTGGAGCGCGGCTTTCGTGTGGGAATGATTGTGGACACAAAAGCCCCCTCTGCCAGGGGGCAGACTCACCAGAACGCAAGTGCAGGCAACTGCCTGGACCCCTGAAAACTAGGGGCCCCATGAAGACAGAATTTCCAAAGTTACATTTATGGATATAACATAAATGATCATTTAAATTATACATTATTTCTCCCGTGTCTTTGATAGTATTCCACTTGAGCGGATGACAAACTGTGAACAGATGTGGACAGAACACAATTAAAGGATATGTACACAAAACTTCAAGTCTAACCTTAGCCTCAGGAGCAGAGTAAGGTATAGGCCAGGAGGGGGAACCCGTTCCATGGAGTCCTGGTGTGGGTGACGGTTTTTGGGATGGCCGCTCAATCGGCCAATAACAGTGGGTCCCCAGGACTGGAGTTGAGAACCACTGTTATTATTGGCTGATTGAGATGTCATCCCAAAAACTCGCACCGGCCCTGCATGGAACAGGTTCCCCACCCTGGTATAGGCTATCCTAATCTATACAGCCTGAGATACGGCAAAAGAGGGAATGGTTAAACTTTTTAAATTTGGCCAATCAAGCTGCATCTCAATTCTCTTCTGGCTCCAAAACATAGCTCAAATGGCCCACTTAGGGAGGCCTACCCATCTGAGGCTAGGACTCCCAGAGAAGTTAGTCCACCCCTGGTCCTGCCATATGCGAGCGCTTTTCCACTGCAACCAAGAACTGAGCTGAACTGCAAACTGATGCTTTTCCATTGTAAATTATCCAACCCATATACCCAAGCCGTACCAGCAAGCCCAAAAGCACGACCAAACTGAGGTGGGTGCCTCAACACCATTCTATGTAATATTAACTATTAGTAATATTGCAGATCGCGATGAACTGATGCATTCTCAATAACTTGGAATATATAACTTACCCACCTACTTAAAAAGTACTACAGAACAGCTGAATGGAATGGATCCGTAATGCAAATTTACGCAAGCAAATGCCAATTCTGCTAGCGTTCGGTGCTAACATAAGACCCCGATTCTCACAGACGTGCTGGCGGAAATTAGCACATAGTAAATTATAATTATGCCAAATAAACGCGTTTATGGAGCCGATCCTTCTGCAGTGGAAAACCGAAGCGAGCTGGAACCCGACAATAGCTAGTCTCTCTTCGCGGTACGGCTCGGTTCCTGTATGCCAGCTGAAAAGTACCATATGTCTCTGTCACCCAAAGACTGGCACTTTTGAACTGATTGGGATATATATGTTGTAAATATTAATCTCTGCATCTACCTTTATTGCTATGTACTCTGAAATATAGAACCTTAATTATTTCATGGGGCCAGTTCAATCCAAAACTGAAAAAGATATGTTTTAGAGGGGCTTTAGTACGGTCTATCCATCTAGGTTAGATGGATAGATATTGCCCGTATCACTCTCATTATATTCGAGGGAAGCCCGACATTTCTACGGCCCATGTCTACAAAACTAGGCATCTCTCAGCATAACAACCTAGATGGATAGACCGTACTAAAGCCCCTCTAAAACATCTTTATTTTCATTGTGGGGTGAACACCCCCTTTAAGGAATTTTGTACTTATTCAAACAACTTGTAAACGGTTCATCTGCTAAACTAATACGTTTTCACCATAAACATGGAGTGATGTGTAATTTCAACCATGGAATAGGTTGATTTTTTTAAATTGTGCTATATGTAATGGAGGACTGTATGTGAAGCACGCTTTTAGTGTAAATAAAATAGCACCATTACTGAGGTTTGAGCTGAAGTTCGGTAAATGTAGAGCTATTTACACACAGGTCAATTTTGACGGCTATTGAATGGTACCTGCCTTTTCTGCCAGCACAAAATTGATTTGCTAGAATGTTATCTGGTTTCATGTTATTTACCCGTAGATTTATCCAAAATCATTTTAATTGCGAGAGACTCTGTTGTACGGGATTACATTTTTTCCCCGAATGAAACAAAACGTGTTCAAATTAATCCGTAGAAACAGAAAACTGATCATACTAAGTATGTCAGAGGCATCGCTATAATGATTTTTTAAATTCTGTGTCATCTTAGCAAATAAACCATTACTGATTTACATAAGGCGTAAACTAGAGTTGCACCATTCCGATATTCGGATCTGTATCGGCACCGATCCATACTTATTAGACGGATCGTGTATTGGCCATATGTGAAATATTCACGTTCGATGCGAACTTATTTAGTTTTCGGCAGATGGTAAAAACATAGCTCCTGTTTCTTGTTAAATCCATTTGTACAATCAATCGCAGGACACCTCTTTCCAGTGTTAGATATTTTTGCATTCAAGCTGAAGGCTAAGGCTGCCACTCAGCGGGTGTGAGCGCAGTGATTTCCGCCTGCTGTGACGTCACACGCATACCCCTCGCAGTAGAGAAGCGTAACAAAATCAGGTAAGAGGGGGACGATCTGGGAGTATTTTACGCTTTTAACAACAACTGGTAGCGATTCGCAATCTTTGTAAAAAAAAGTTTTGAGAGATGTGAGTAGCGTTTAGTGGAAAATCCAACTAAACAATGCGCACGCCATTGTGTGAGACAACGCGATAATTATGAAAAAAGCAATGGATGATTTGGGAGTCGCTAGCTTGGGCTGTTTTGCGCACTTGCTGCAGCTTGAGGGGCTGCTATGACAACGAAGTGAAAGTGACGATGTTGCTATCGGGAGAAAAATTGTGGGGCATTTTAAGCATTCGCCACTTGCGCATCCTCTCTTGGAAGATATTAAAATTTAAATGCATCAAAAACGCTTTTAACAAGATGCACACACGAGGTGGAACAGTATGTTATGTGTGTTTATAGTTGCCCAATTGGGATATATAGCCTGTTTGTTTGGGACGTTTGTGTCTCCAAATTGCCCACAGTGCATGAGTGTGGGTCTGATAATGTATGGTAGACATATGGTTGTGAGGTTAACTTCAGTGTGACTCAGGTTCATTGGGACCACGGCTATAGTCCATAAAGGATACAGAAGCTTTTTTCAGCTTGAGGTCACCAGCAGACCGTTAGGATTAAGATGGACTTTTGAGCAGGACATGTGATTAAGTTTGGTTATCAATACTACTTTTCTTCTCCCTGCAGTTGCTCAGGCAGAATTTACTTGCAAATTCCTAAATCAGCTTTTCTAAGAGCAGTCTTCAGTCTCCCACACGCCAATCATGGTGACGCAGTCGGTCTTACCTTCACCTTTTGAAATGTGCTGTGCAGCGTCTAAACCCAAAGTGACACATTAAAACGGCTTACTTTGTTTTAAAGTAATAAATGCAACTAGGGTAATAAATGCAAATCCTTGAATGTTGCTTAACACATGAGCGGTTTTTCACCGTCAGCCCAGAGCTCAATTGACCAGGTGTGAAAGTCAGTAACCCTCAGGCTTGGCCACCTCATTCCCACCCCAGCACTTTCATGACACGTCATCAGCCAAGACAGGCACCCCACACAGTCTCCTGGGTAACAGTTGCCATGGATACTGCCTTAATTTACAGAAGAATAGGGATTATGGAGGGCAGGGATATAGTTGGCCGCTGTGGCAACTGGAAACCACTTTTGCTACGCTGTTCTCGGAGCGAAAGAGAGCTCTCGCGTCTGCAGTAACACACAGACAACATGCAAACTCCACACACAGAGCCATGATGGAGACTCGAACCCTGGTCCGAGAGGTATGAGGAAACAGTGTTAAACACTGTAGCACCATGCTGCACCAGCATGAAGATACATAGATCCAATTAGGCAGATGGTGCAGTAATGTGGTTCCTGACGTCATACAGGGCTGAGAGATATGACTTTTAACACAGAATTCCTGAGGGTGTGTTTTTTTAAAGGGTCATCCTCCTTAATCAGATCCCCCTTGGCCTTTGACAATGTGCGTCAGTCTCATCGCGTAACTCTTTTCTGTGACACCCACATCCCGGTAAGTAACTCCTCTCTCTTGTCCACCACCCCCTTTTCTGATTGATTGACCATGATTCCTGGATGCCTGTTACCACGCAGCCCAAAGCTGTCAGGCAGAAAGACACCCCGCAGAACCTGCTGCTTCAACAGGTGTTACCCGTGATGCGTTGCCTCTCGTCCTCAGACCCTACAGTACGCTGCTTATCCGGCACATGGTTGTCCGGAATTAGGAGTAGGCGTGACAGAGGGCCACCAGGGAAGGGGGTTCAAACAAGGACACTGGCGGCCCTCGGAGTGTGTGACTGGTGAAGATGCAGTGAGATTAAAAACGACAAGTCAGAGAAGAGTTTACTACAATGCGGCAGAGGGATTTATGACAAAACACAGGCAAGAGATAGATGAGAGCACCTGCATCGATGGCCTGGCGGGGAATTCATCAAATGCGACGGATGAAATGTTCAGAAGCGAACCCAGAATGTGTAAGACACACAGAGCCTGTGCTCTTATGGAACTGAAACCAGTTTAATCAGATGGGAAAATCAACAAAGGTCTCCAGAACCCGCCCCCCTCGGCAAACACCCTGCCAACTGAACAAAGTTGTGGCACTGTACCCCCTCCCACCCACACAGTCTGACACCAAGGACAGCTGCCATCATTTAGCACAGTACAAATGAATATTAATGTGCCCTAACAAAATGCTGAATGGGGGTCGGGGGGGCATGTAGAGGGAGATTATCACATCACAATCTTCTGCCGTAAGAAGCCAAAATGCCCTTTAAAAAAATAAAAATTTAAATACCCCCCCGGACGGCACCATTTGGAGGAAATGTGTGCCCAAAGCACGTCATGAGCGATACCCCAGTTGTTATGGGAAGTTTGCATCATCTCAACTTGCCCCTTGCATTCTAATCAAAAACACTGACCTTTTAGAGTGAATCGTGCTGAATGGGAGACAGTCCGTCAAAGCGCCAAGCCTGAGGCTTGGTTGCACTTAAAGGGGCCACCCAGGGAGGGGCATGGCGCCCCTACAGCTGTGGTGAAGGCATGAAGCCCGCTTCATATGGAGAAGCCAGGCTAGTGCTAAAAGCTAACGAGCAGACTAATCTGTAGTCTCACAGTTTGCAGTACTCATGTTTATGGCAGAAGGAGCCATTTCAGTAGGGGCCATAAGTTCTGTACTACAGTTCCCGTCCTGTAGGGGGCGCAGGACCAGCACTCAGATTTATCTCCTCAACTACCAAGAAAAACATGAAGTAACTTGGACCACTCTCTGCAGCCACTGTGGCAGAAATGGAACAGCATCTTCAGCAAGCTTCTGAAGGACCTTAAAAGAAAATGATGTTGAAATGACCTTTCGTTTTGGTGTAGAGCTAGAATACGTCAAAGTGTGCCAGCGTTGACCTGTTAAAGCCCCTCCTGAAGTCACCACAGTATTTGCAGCAATCGTCCAATGCTTCCATAAATTTTTTGACTTAACACATCACCTATGGCTAATCAATACCTCATTGAGTTTAACTAATTCAATTAATGAATTAAGAGATGTAATGGCTGAGGAACCCCTGAGGAGAGGTTTGGGAACTGAAGCGGAGTTCATATAGTCATCCAAGGCATCTGTAACATTTAGGAGAAAAGAAGAAACTGAGTTTTTATTGTGTTACTTTTTTTTTTTGCATGTGTTCTGATGTTAATTGTGTTTTATTCTGCACAAAAATACACTTACTACCCAGACAAATAGCATTAAACATTTTCCAAGATGCACTACTGTACTTCCACATGGACCATTTGATGGTTTGGAAAACCACTGAAAGCTAGATGGTTCAAGAGACGGCGATGTGGGATTTTATACCCCCCGCCTCCTTAGGTGGAAGACATGCATAAGGGCCAAAGCGTCACATAGCAAGCCAGTCCGGAGCATAGCGTATAAAAAACAAGCTTGAGACTTTTAGGAACGTGAACCTATAACCCAGCTCAGAATGACCTCTGACCTTTGATCATCACCTTTCACCAGGCTTTTCAATACGCTCATATTATTGGTGAAATGTGGAACTCTGAACGTGGAACTCTGAACATACACTCAGCATCATCAGAAAAAGACAAAAGCACCATGTCTTTCATAATTTTTAATAGTCTTTTTTCATGACCGCAGCAATGTACAGTGATCGCATCTGAGCAGCATTATTCTTGATTTGACATTAAATAATTTTCTCCTACATAAGTCAGCATATCTGCTATACAAGAAAAACACCACGCAGTCCTCAATTACAAAATGCAGCCTTATAAGTTAGCGTCCTCCCTGTACAGTGCACACACTACAGGTATGCATCCCACCACAAAAGTGACCACCAGTGCCATAGTGGTCACAGAGTTTGAAAAAGTCTCCTGCAATATCAAAACAAAAAAAAAAACAAAAAAGGGTGACAACTGACATCTGCGGGCCAGCAGATTTGACGGATTCCGCTTCCCTCCCGGGTCGGCCATCACAACGTCAAACCGTGAGTTACGGTACAAAAATATAATCTTGTTGAGAGAGGAGGTGCAGATTAAAAACTATTGCAGCCATTAAAATGTCACCTTGCAACACACAGACCTCACCTGCAATTAAAAATAGATCTCTTTATACTAATGGTACATAACACTTTATGATTTTGGCAGGAAAGTACATTTAAGAGTTTTATATATATAACATATATAATGGAGTATGGCAGTTGACTCTTTATGCTTGTTAGTCTCATTGGCACTTTCTGGCCGATGAGTACTTAGGAAAGGCAGGCACCGGTGATTACCATCTCAAAATCCTCTTTATGAAACTGGTTCACAGTTAAACTACAACTGTTGCATTCCAAAAGAAAATAGTAATTAATTATATATAAAACAGAACACTTCGTCCAGAAATGATACAGAACCACGTCACTGAAGCCAAACAGAAGCCGATGGCCGAGTGAGACGGCGCGTTTGGGACATGCGGGGTTAATGGGCGGGGCCCACGGGAGCCTGGGGGCGAGGCTACAGTGTTTGCCAGCAGGTGCTGTCAGTGCGGGGCCCCCATGGGCTAAATTAAGGTGACCCAACCCACCGTACTCACCTCGCCAATCATGAGCCGGCTCACCCATGCTAAACACGCCCTTAATGATGACACTGGCCCGATCGTGTCCCGCTAACATGGCGGCCTGCCTGCCACATTTACGTCTGCAATCATTTCAGGATGAGACGTTTCTAAGACACTGTGGAGCAAAGCGTGCTTACGGGCCAGGAGGCAGATGGAGAAACTGGGGGGCAATAAGTCAGTCAGGAGGGGCAGGAGAGGGGCTGGTCTAGGGCTCAGCAGCCTGGGCACCACCAACCTCCACAGCCGGTCCCAAGCCGTTTTTCCATGCCCCTGGCCCCGCCTCTGTGTCTAAGGCTACGCCCTCAACCTCCATATCTGGGCTTATGGGGGTTTGTGAACTGGAACCGGTCTCAGAACTGCTCTCATGCAGTTCCAGCAGGACAGGGAGAGACCCAGGGTGCCCCGGGAGCAGCTCGGCCAAAGGGGAGTCAGGGGATGGAGCATCTGCTGCCTCGCTTGGGGACTCTGGCACTTCCTGGCAACCGTGGTGGTTTGTCATGGGGGTGGTGCCCGTCTCCTGGTCCCCCACTTCCTGTTTATCCGCTTCATCTGTGCCAAGGGGAGGGCTGCTGGGCATGTGGGGGGGCGAGGCCAGGTGGCCCCCCTGCTGCCCCACGTGTGTCTCCTCACTGCTCTGAGGAGTCAGGGACGTCCTGTCGCTGAAGCTGAACCTGGGGGATGTATCGGCAGTGGTCGGCGATGACGGGCCCGCGCTGGATACGGTGCTGGATGGGCCACTGCTGTCTGTACGGACGACGGACAGAACCATTTAGACTGAAGCCAACCTGCACACACTCAAGTCGATGGTTACAGCCTGGAGTATACAGTCTCATTCCCCAACCTGAACTTAAGTGGGTCAGGCAGCAGAAGACACAGACAGATGACATGGGCGGCCTGTTTTTTTTTTTTTTTTTTACATTCAGAAAAGAAACTGAACATTCAAGGATGAGGAAAATCTAATGACCACGGTCAAAGGCCGCTTGAGGTAGCGGCTACCCAGAGACAGACACGGCTGCCGATGAGCACAGAGCCCTACTTCTGCCGCACAGTGACCATAGCCAGACATCAGTACTTATCTATGCTCTAGAGAGATTAAGGTCCTCCTGCAGTAAGACACAAGGTCTGTCACTGACATTGAGATGGTCTGAGACAGGTTTGTGTGCTCCCGCCTCAGGGGACCTTAACCGCAAGCGGGTCACTCACACCAGGGTGGGCGGTCCGAACGGTGGCGCAACGACGCAGATGATGACAGGACTCTCTGCGGGATGAAGGCGTCCACCGACGGCTGAGTCTGAGAGTCGAACATGGCGGAGAGAGCTGGGAAGGACAGCAGAATTGAAAATCAGTGGTTTCCTGAATCTTCAGGACAGACACAGAGCAGAAGCTCTGTGCCTGGAAGGCCATGGTGGCGTCCTGCGATTAGCATCCTACTCCAGGAGAGTAGACGTTCTGGAGAGCCTGGAGAAACCAGTGATTATAGTTTGTGCCGATTCATCTACTCAGCATCCGGCAGGAAGAACTGCTCCCACGTGAAGCAGAAGGGCTGACAGAGAGTCCAGCTGCCTTCAGACAGCGAAGACATTGTTGTGCGTGTGCCAGTTGGCATGTTTATGGGGGCCCGGGCCGCCTACCTCTGGTGGTCCTGGACTGGGATTCCCCGCCGCTCTCACACACTGCCGTCAGGAACTGGTCCACCTGTTTCAGCGAGAGCGAGTTGTGCAGTGTCTCCAGCGGGTAGATAGATGGCACCATGGAACATCCCTCAAAGCCTGCGGAAGGGAAGCAAGGGCACAATCCCAGGAGCCCTCCATCAGTTTGCACGTCCATCAGCGCGCCCCGTTGACAGACATGGCACCACTAAATCCACATGCATGCCCCCCCCACCCCCACACAGTCTCTCTCTCAACATCCACGTCCTCATACGGATGTCACCCACAAGCAGAAACACAGCAAACTGGCGTGTTCAGATACCCGACGCCGTGCACTGAACACGCTGTCACAGGCATCTCCTCCAGCCCCACATCCACAAACTCTTGGGCCAGAGCCTCAAACCAAAGCTTCAAAACAGAAACCAGCCACTCTGGAGACCAAGGTCCAACGCAAGGAACTGCTGAACACACGCGTAAGATTTGTTAAGCATCTAGACTTGCGCTTTTGCCATACGAACTGTGAACAAAAGATGGTTTAATTTCAAATGCTAGTGATTGCAAAAGGCAGGTACCAGATAATCAAATTGCATACTAGCACAGCATAACATACACGGTTAAGGACCAAGTTTCAAAAAAGGAGGTATGTCAACCTGGGTAACAGACAGAATAGAACCTAAATGTACATCGTGGTTTGTCCCTAACAAGACTGGAATATAACGACTGGTGGACTGGGAACGCCTAACTCTACCCCCTAACAGACTCAGAGGCCCAGAGCCGCATATCCACACGCAGCTGACCCAATGTCTGTTTCCAGTGCGAGTTCTCCTTGCACCAGTACAGATCCCACAATTTCCTTACGCCCACATCCACTGATACCCAGAATCCCCTGCGCCTTCTTCCCATCGTTGTGCTCTGTTCACCATCCCACATGGAGCGATTCTTATACACATCTAAGCAGTTCAACTTAATGGTTTCTTGAGCCTTGGTGTCTCCTTCAGGGTAGCAGTACCATACAGGGGATTGTCTGATACTTTATTAACGAGCAGCTTCAGCTCCACCCCCTCGGTGTGACTGTCTTACGCGGTGGAAGGACCCAGACAGCATCAGCCAAAGGTCAAGCGCATGGCTCCTCAGAGCGTCAGCGCCTCCCCCTGGCCCCCTAGCTACATCCGGCGAGATGCCGTCAGAGCCGCGGGTTTCGGTACAAGTCCGGCACACGAGCTCGCCAGTAGCGGGAGGGGGGTGATGCCCCCACTTTCCCGTCGCTGGTGCCGTCAGCGTGTCAGAGGCACCCAGAACAGAGAGACTGCACTAAGCAACACAAGGGGGTATTAAGACTGGGAAAGAGAGAGAGATACAGAGAGAGTGATCAAAGAAAGAGACTAAAGAGTGTAAGTTTCAGGTGCTGGAACTAGTCAAGTGACATGCTGAGCTGACACACCCCCTGGGGGGGGGGGGGGGGGGGGGCAAGCCGGTGGGGGTAACCATTAAATAAGGCCCTTGAGAATCGGTTGGTTGGGCGTTGTTGCGGGGTGTAAAACACCCAGGCTAGC
>JAODLD010000008.1:5740583-5758176 GCA_026781065.1 Mormyrops boulengeri | reverse complement strand
TATATAATAATAATAATTTTTTAAATCCTTCTCACCCAATAAGTGCAAATTATCCAAAATGTCACTCCATGATCTTTAAAAAAAAACAACAAAAAAAGGACAATTGCTGTAAGCTTGATTGTCTTAAGGTGTTATTAAAGAATAATGGTTAAAAATTCCTTTACGATAAGTTATCACGGTAGTGATAGCTGGAGACTAGGCTGTTAATCCAATGAAGTTGCTGCGGTGCTATTGTAGGGATAGAACCTGCAAGGTCATGCAGTTTTTGTTTTTAAAGATAATATTTATTACGATGATAAACCAAAAGTATTGATGTGCAGCTGTTGTCTTAAAGCCAGAGACGGAGAGTGTTTGGACAGTCGCTCGCTGAATAATTAGACAGCTTTGCTGACGCAGGCCGTAACCTACAGAGGACACTGGACTGAATAATGTGAGTGATAAAGCCATCAGAAGGAGATTATTCCAGATCCTTGGAGGAGCTGTAAACGACAGTGGGGGGAGGGGGACATGAATGGGAGGGGTCACATGACACTGACCTAATCCACTCTGTTTCATCTCTGGGGACTGGCGGCTGTAAGACGGAAAGAGGCGATACGTTCCCATCTTGGTGGAGGTGGTCTCAGACAGGACCTATAGTAACAGACAATCTCAGATGTACCAGTTACCGCAGGACCATCACAAACGCAAGTCCACCCAACAGCGCCGAGCGCTAAGGCAGGACATGGAGCCGCCATACACGCCCGTTAAAGAAAGAGAGAATCCGCTTCTGGCGAACAGGGACAGTGCGACAGGAAGGGTGAGGCCACGAGCGTGCACCTCCATGGAGCCGGTCTTCCGGTTACGGATCAGCGGGGACCGTCTCAGGACGCTCACGGGCTCAGTGAGTGGTGCGGCCCGGTCAGGCTCGGACTGCGACAGGTCCTCCAGGCTCCCCGGATCTGTCTGCTTCTCCTCGTTCTGAGCAGAAGGTTAGAAGGCAACATGTGGTCAAGATGACGACAAGGACGACGGCCAGTCCTGCTGTATAAACAGGTCGAATCATAAGCCGACTCAGCAGGAACACATCTGATGACCCGATCCAAACCAAGAACAGAATGAAACACGACTCACCTCGGAGGAAGCTGGACGGAAGCCAAACCCGAGGGGGGCTTTCTGCTCGTCATCACAGCCCTTTACCCCAGGGCTGAAGTGAAGCTCCACATGAAAACGCTCCTCAGACGAAGGGTCCTGACCAGACACACACACACGTGCAGATGTGACCACAGGTTGGCGCTGTGATCACCTCAGGAACGGGTTCGGCGGGGGACAAGGGGCTGACCTTGTTGTTGTCTTCATACAACATGATGACAATCTGGGTCATGTAGTTGAGCTCCGTGACGGCGCCGAGGTAGTCCATGGCACGCCTCCACTGCTGGTCCTTCTCCTCCTGTCTCCCAGAAACAAACAGCAGAGTCACGTGAGCCACATGGGAACAAGACCAACTAGAGTGGTAAAATTTTGGAGAAAACACTGGGGGACACCAAGGGAAAATGCACGGCGTCTCCTCGATGGACGAGAACTTACATCGAGCAGGCCTCCATAGCGGAAGATACTGAGCAAGGAGTGTACGTGACTCTCGCTGGTGAAGTAGAGGCGCGTCCGGACGTGGCGCCCCGGTGACATCACGCCACGGGAGTACCTGAAACCCACAAGAGAAATAAAAGGTCCAAAGAAAGCGGAGAAACCCTGGAATCCTCTGAAGTGCCCGGTGTTGGACTGGCATATAACACTCACAAAGGGTGCAGCTTGTTGACGGACTCATCCTCGTGAGTCCTCTGCAGGTCCAGCTGGATCTTCTTAACCAGTGGGAGGCAGTAAGCATAAGCAATATCCAGCTTTTCTACTTTATTGATGCCATACTCCTGGAAACGAGGACGGGCTGGTGAGCTGGCGGATGGGGATTAGGGTCAATGAGTCACTGTGATGCTCGGGAACTGGGTGAACGTCCAAACCTGTGGGATGACGATGTCCGCCAAGGCCCGGGACAGCCGGAAGAGCTCCTGCGTGTCCTCCAGGCCCAGAGAAGCGTTGTGCTGCACATCATATTTAATGCAGTCATAGATGTCTGGGATCTTGCTGATGTCATACCGCCCATTCTTCATGCGGAAGTCACGCTCCAGTTTGGACCAGCGCTGGAGCATCAGTTCCAGGGACTCGCTGTGGTACAGCTGCAGGTCTTTGGGAGGGGTTAGCGGTGGGACAGGAAGAGGGAGAGGGCTGTCAGGCTGGTTAAAAAGGCTACTCCATCTGAGCCACTGAACAGTGCTCCAGATTCAAAGGCGCTGTGAATTGGGGGCAAGAGAAAGTTAAAAACGGACACACCTGCTGATTTGGGGTCTTCCAGCCTCCTGCGGATCTGCGAGGTCAGACTCTGAATGAGGGCGTAGACTTGGTCGCACGTTTTCATTGGTTTCGCAACGACCTTCATCTAAATAACCACTTAAGTACTGGCTTTGGGTGCCAGCTGGTATAAACAAAAAAAAAAAAAAAAAAAAAAAAAAAAAGACGCTGCGATGAACAGGAGCTGCTGAAGGACACGGATTTGCCACGGGAAACAGGAGACTTGCCTAAAATGTGAATCCTTTCATCACCTGATTCTCTTTCAACCAGAAATATCGTTAAAGGAAAATAAATAATGAAATCTGCTTCTCAGAAAAAAGACTAAACAAAAACTAAAAAACTACTTTCCATTACAGTTCTTTAAAATTCTGTTTAGCTAAAGTAATGATTTGTCTTTAATTTTCATTAATAATACCTGGAAAAATTTGTGCCCATTTTGGGGACACTGGTACATAACGTGCACTTTGTATTCATGAAGGATTCTCTAAAGATCAGACACACTTAACTTTCAGTCTGCCCCTCCAAAAAATAAATACATAAATATATACATTAAAAATATATTTTTGAAATATAAATGAATACAACCGCACCAGAAACTAAAAACTAAACTGAATTTTAAATGAAAATTGAAAATATCCATCTTCTGTAACCACTTGTCCTATTCAGGGTCATGGGGGCTCCGGAGCCTATCCCAGAGGCTACAGGCACAAGGCAGGGAACACCCCAGGATGGGGCGCCAACCCATCGCAGGGCGCACTCACAGACCATTCACTCACACATGCACACCTACAGGCAACTTGGTAACTCCAATTAGCCTCAGCACGTTTTTGGATTGTGGGGGGAATCCGGAGCACCCAGAGGAAACCCCACGACGACATGGGGAGAACATGCAGACTCCACATGCGTGGCACCATGGCGGAGACTCATACGTGTGTCCCTGAGGTGTGAGACGACAGCGCTAACCACTGCCACGCCATGCCACCCCTGACTGCATCCAACAAATGGGTCACTGCAGACAGAGGGTACGCTAAAACGACGACGAGACGAGACGAGACGAGACGAGACGAGCCACCTTGTCAAAGTCCTCCTCGCCAAAGTCCTGATCCTTCTGCATGATCTCATGCAGGCGAGCTTTCACGCGGTGCTGGCAGCCCGTCAGCGAGTCGCTGTCGCTGTCCAGGAGCCCGTTCATGTTGGCGCTCTTCACCATCTGTACCAGGATGGGTGTGAGCTCGCCCTCCAGGGCTAGCAGTCCCTGGAATGCGCACACAGCACCCGACATTAATGAGGAATCCGTTTCAAATATGGTGACTTTTATAAAAATGGGATTTTCCTGGTCACCTTGGCAAACGCGGCTGCCGTCATCTGCACGCGGCCCTCGTCCGAGGCGTAGATCTTCAGGTCGTGCCGGTATGTGCTGTGCAGCCGGAGCAGGCCACAGCCGGGAAAGCCGGCATAGTCCCCTGCGGGTGGCGGGGGGCATCACTATCGTCATCATACACCACCCTAAAGCGGACGACTGATGCTGCTCTACAGTGCAACCTCACGTCATTGATATGTACGCAGACCCACCTCGGGGGTCTGAACCACCACTGACCTCCGTAACAGAACCAGTCTCCTGCAGATAACCAGGCTGACAGGAAAGGGTACATTCATTTTAATAAGCAACCATATTAAGGAGCAATCCATCCATCCATTCATTTTCCAAACCGCTTATCCTTCTGGGTCGCGGGGGGTCCAGAACCTATCCCAGAAGCTACAGGCATGAGGCAGGGAACAACCCAGGATGGGGGGCCAGGCCATCACAGGGCACACTCACACACCATTCATGCACACATGCACACCTACGGGCAATTTAGTAACCCCAATTAGCCTCAGCATGTTTTTGGACTGTGGGGGGAAACCGGAGCACCCAGAGGAAACCCAACGATGGTACGGGGAGGACATGGAAACAAGAATGGCAATACAACCACATTTTCTTCATATATAAAGCACTTAATTGCCACAATGGCTTTATGTCATTTCCTCGATTTTAACTGGAATTATAAACCAGATTCATGTACCAAGATGTACATGATTACACATAGAAATTCAGTCACTTAAGGAGGCAGACAGTCCACAGTTTTGCTCGGGAGCTGGGAGGGAGCAAAAACGTGGATGGTCTGTAGGTCCCCGAGGACTTGGCTGGGAGACACTGCCATAGTGACCTGATAATAGGAAGGTGCGGGTGGTTTCTGTCACTCTCTGCATGGTTATCCTCCTACAACCTTTGCAACCTGCCAGAAAGGATGTATGAAGACCAGCGAGGATTTATCGGGAGAATGAGGGCTGCAGCGTGTGGGGTCGACACTAAATCCCGACGGGGAGTCAGCCTGAGTCCTGACTTACCAAAGTCAACAGGGGACTCGCAGCCAAGGGACCGAGGGCTACTAGCTAGTCAACGGGGTTAAAAGGGATGAGGAGAGAAGAGGCAAATTAACAGGAAATGGAACAGGAAATGACCACCTAAAACGGCCATAACTAACCCACTACAGCCCCAGAGCATTCTGGTCTAAATGCTGCTAGGAAAACTGCAGAATTTAACACTGAGGACTGTGCAGTATTAATTATGGCCAGTGTCAGCAGGGTTATACAAATTTAGCATGAATGGCAAGGACTTATCTACAATAGCATATAACACCTCAGAACTTTGGATGTATGTTAGTTACACATTAACACAAAAGAGCAGGTTAGCCACTATCCCTGGTCCAATTGGGCTTAAGAGCACTGCCAGCCGTGGGATTTGAACCCACAACCTCCTGGCTGTGGCCACAGATCCCTAAACTTAACACACTGTGGAATGCACCGCTCCAAGTCAGAATGTAATCAGAGTTAGATGACTGTGTGCAATCCCTTCACGATTATAAAATGTACTACTATGTATGGTAATTTTATTACACAGCTTATTAAGGATTTTAATAACCATTAATGAAATTCTACACTGTTTTGTGCAGCGAGCCCCTAATGACCACAATAAAAAAAAGTTAATGAACAAAACCAAAGTGCAAGTCAGCTTTTAAAGAGAATGGCCCTTTCCCCCCCCCAAGTCAGGACAAATTAAATTTACTTATTCTTAAGGGCCCTAAATATGCTCTGTATTCAGAGACTACATACTTTCAGGGTTCTGGTCACTGAATCAGCCATAAAACCCAGACGTATGACCTTGCTGAACTGACCTTAATACTGGCTCATAATGGGCTTTGATCTTATAGAGGTATTAATTTGAGGGTGGGAAGGAAATACACACTTGTGGTAAACATAATGCTTTTATCTTGACCTGTCTGACAGGTCTGATAAGCCAGAAGCACACAGGAGAGCACACTGAGAGGGATTCACTCTGACACGTCAGCGGGACAGAATTACCGCAGCTCGTTTCAGCTGCTGACCTTTGACCCCCTCTTAATCCCTCCTCCCTCACACTCTGAGCACAGGTGTGTCTCCCAGGAGACGGCGGGGGGCGGTGACCATGTCCCCACACATTAACCATGACTACACAGCACGCGTCTGCGGCGTGTGAGTGTGCCATCTATGCCCATACCTTGCCCCCCCGGGTACATGCAGCGGAAGGCCCGGCCCAGTTCTTCAGCCTGTACCCGTCCCGTGGGGGTCAGCTCCCCCCCCCACTTCAGCACCAGGAGAAGAGAGGGTCCGTCCTTCCTCGTGTCTGAGTGAAAGACGGAGGGGCAGAGAGACACACGCTGAATTTCTAAAGGAGCAATTATGACATATTAAGTTAATATTTCATACATCAGATGCTATTTAAATGTGCAGCAAGCTGTCAAAACACAAGGGTCTGACTGAACACTCTGACACGTCACCTTCCTCCTCGCTCGAGGTCTTGGGCTGGCCGTGGGGAAGGTAGGTGAGCTGCACTTTCCGGTTTATTCCTGAGAAATGACCATACCTGCAGAGAAGACGACAAAAAAAGTCTGAAGATCTGAAGGCGTCTTCAGCACACGTGTGCCAATGGCCTTCCGGAAGTGTCCTTACAACGGACTGTGAAAGGGGACATTGCAGAGGGTAATGAGGTCTCCGCCACTACACAAGCTTTTTAAGAGTTTAAATCTCAGCCCCAACAGTGATACCAACAGTACTCTCACAGTGGGGTGACTGACGTCCGTCAACTGGATCCGACTGAGATGCACCGACACAGTAGCCTGAATGACTAGCCTGGCACATGACCAAAATCACATGCGTCATGCATAGCAGCGACGAAAGCCAACACAAAAACGTGCAGAGCCAGGGGTACGTCACTCAACACGCAGCTGGGGTTTTACCAGACCGATTCACTGGAGAAGCACCTCACATAAAACACGCAATGCTCCTCCTGGGACAGGGCCTGGCGACCTGCGTGGAACCTGCGTGGAACCTGCGTGGTACCATAACCATGCTACCTGCTGCCCTACTTGCAGAGCACCCCCTTGGGGCCACGCGGTGCCATTTCTGGCTCGGCCATCAGCGCGCAGCTCACATCTCCAGGACGGTTTTCAGCTGCTCTAGTTTGGACTTCTTCTCCTCAATCTCGCAGTCGTTGTGCTGTCCTAGTTCTGCCAGCAGCTCCCGGGCGATGTCCAGTACCTCCTGGGGAAGAGGGCCCAGATTACACGGGAGCGCTCAGTGATTTATACCATGTGGTATTTATACAGTGCGTTTCTGAGCCTCACCTCATTAATTAACGAATAATTTTGCACCAATTACTGCCTGGTGCAGCCCACCCCCCTGGTCGGTTATTTAATTGGCTCCGATTCGGCGACACTGGGATTGACAGCACATGGCAAACCACCCCACCGGGGGTGTTAAAGTGTCATTTCTCCCACCATGAGAAATGCTGTGCCTATACTCGCAGGCCGCATGGCCTACCATTCGCACTTTGGTTAAAAACGTCCAGTAAATAAAAATGAGACGTGACGTTCACACATCGTCAGTCATACCCACCTGTAACTGCTTCGGTTTCTTGAGTTTCAGCTTCCCGGTCTTGTAGCCGCCATATTTCTCAAACATATCAAAAAACCTGGGGGAAAAAAATACAGAAATGAACAGAATGGTACAGAATGAGCTGTTTGCAGAAATATATGCGCACATTACACGTGAATGCAGACGCCGGCACTCACATGGGATTCCTCACTTCCATCTTCATTTTCTGCTTAGGGGTTCGATCGCCATGCCGGATGACAGCGATCACGCAACGGAGCTCCATCCTGACAGAGCAGACAGATGGAGCCGTTACCAGCCCTGACAATCAGCTAGAAGATGATCGACACCGCAGCCAAAAGCTGTACTGCCCTTGAAAGCCAAACTGACTACTGCTGGCTTTTCAGACAAATCAAAATGTATTATTTCAAGGGAGAGAACGCTTTTAAGCATTGTGATAGAATGTGCAATTCCTCAAACACGTCTGAAGATGGCAGTAGAGCAGCAGTTCTCTCACATGGTTCCTGACGTAGTCGGCACAATGGGAATATCCTCAGCTTCTGTCGGTATCGACCAAGGGATGTGGAGCTGGGGAGCCAGCTCCCGCATCACTATGTTCCTGAAAATGGGGTAAAAAAAAAAAAAAAAAAGCCAATAAGACCACAGTTTTCAGGGGAATACGGAGAATGGAAGCAGCAGGCAGGCCTAACCCCAGAATTTTGGCGCAGTCGTCGTAGTACTTCATGGAATTCTTGACAAAGCTGAAACCGTTGACGTCACAGACGAAGGAATGTCCATTGGCCCGGAGGAGGTCGAACCCGCAAACTGTTTGCTGTGTGGGGGCAAAGTAATGCATCAAGACGGCGTCCATGCTGCCGCCGCGGGAGTAGTTGTCCACAGCACCCACCTTGAAGGCCAGGCACACTTTGCGAGCGACCAGCTTCTCCATGGCGGTGAGCATGACAGGGTAGCGGATCTCTTTGCCCTCGCTGTCACGCTCCACCTTCCCGTCCAGGGCGGGCGACTTCCGAGCTTCGGCATGGGCGTAGTCGGGACCCACTGTGTACACCTGCGCTCAGGAAGGGGAGCACACAAGCACCCACCCACACACACATATTTGTATTCATATCCTTGTGGAGACCAACTTTCCATTAAACTTGAATTCATTAATACCACTAATCCCAGCAATGACACCCTTACCCCCCACCCAGCCCTAACCTTAACCATAACCTTAACCCTAACCAGCCCTAACCTTAACCATAAGTAACCAAACAAAATACAAGAGTTTTGGCATTTTCAGATTTTTCATTGCCGTCACATTTTTATAAAACTGAGTTTCCTCTTGTGGGGACCGAAAAAATGGTTCCCACAACATCAGAATAACTGTTCCTCACAATGTAATATATACACATGACCCACCCACCCACACACACACATACACACACACGCAGAGACACACAGTGAGTCAGCCGTCGCTCTCATGTACCTTAACATCTGTGCCGTCGGTGGCCATGAACTCCTCGTATATGTAAGACCCCGTCTTGCGCACACTGCTCTCCGGGGAGTAAACACTACTGCGACTGCCAATCTGCGGAAGGGAGCACACTGTCACACTCGCACGCAACACTGGATCAACTCCCTGCTGTACGGCCAGCAGTGTGGACTGCAAGTACTGACCACTCAGCTGACACGAATGACACTAACAGCAAAAATACAAGTGTATTTCACATCAGTAAGATCCATTAGAAACAGTTTATTTAAAGCAGTCATGAAAATGGTAATGCATTATAATGGTCGGTATAAGTCATTATAATGCATTATGAAGGTATTCATAGTGCATTATAGATGAGAGCTTCATAAAGCATTCATAATGCATAATAAACGTTTATAATGTGTTATGCCTTTTTAAAAATAGTTATGGCCATTTGTATAATACTTCCTGAATGCATTATAATACATTATGAAGGTATCTATTATGCATTATAGACAGGTGCTTTAAGTAAAGTGTTACCGATCTGGTAAACCTAACGGGGAATGCACCGTTCTTTAAAATTTACTTTTTTGCATCATAAATTCTGCAATAAACTGTGCTTAGGTTGGCCTGCACTGAGATTGACTTTGAACTTTTCTACAAATACACACACAAAAAAACCCCTTTAAACAGGAGCAGCAGATCAGGCAGGGTTGCGTCCCCATGGGGAGACACACAGCAGACTTCTGAGCAGGCACACGCCGGGACAGCCCCTCGGGCAAGCACGCTGACGGTTACACAGAGCAGAGCTAAAGTGCCTGACAGAAGCACCGTTTCCCTTTTTGTGAGAATAAATCACTTTGGCGTTTTAAAACGAATCCTGTCCCACATCCTCAAGACAGATAAAGAACAGACTTAGGCATGCCTAGATCTATGCCTCATGTGCCAACTGACGCGTGTCGGGTTATTCACCAGAATTCACCTGTTATTTAAGGGCCTGAATGGCGTATTGTGGACTATTAAAATCAGGTCCCATCTTTGCTTTTACAGCTTTGGAAGTATAGATGAATCAAGACTCAAATTCAGTTGCATAATACCAACCATTATATAAATCACTTCATGTTATGTTGCATTTTTCAAAACGACGGCACGCGGTACCTTCCGGAAAAGCCGCTGACTGCCTCCCCCGGCTGACGTTGGATAATAGATGTACACGTTGTGGTCCTCAGCGCATACAGGCTTCTCCACAAAGGGTTTCTGGAAGATTTCCCCATTCACCTCGACGTGATCTTCACCTTCCACCAGGTTGCACTCTGAAAGAAGGTAGAGCAGATGAGGGAGGGAGGTGGTTAGAGTGCCAGTTAGGGAAAATCCTGGGGGCGCAAATTCAAAACATGCCTGTATGATCACCATCATAGCATTACTTATTTTAAAGGCCAAAATATACCACAAAAAAGGGACCAATCAGAAAGCATTTTACAGAATGTCACCACCTTAATAAAGTAGACAGAGATCCCCAGTCTCATACTCAAGTAGGATAAGCGAGTTCACCGTTAATCCATGGACTGTAAACACTGAAGTAAGAGTTCCTCCCCATTACATGTTAGTCTGTTTATTAGGGCTGTCACTATTGATTATATCAGGGGTGGGGAACCTGATCCACGGAGGGCCAGTGTGGGTGCGGGATTTTGGGATGACCTCTCAATCAGCCTATAATAAAACTATTATTGGCTGATTGAGAGGCCATCCCAAGAACTCACACCGGCTCTCCATGGAACAGGTTCCCCACCCTTGGATTTTTATCAAAAATTGAGTAAAGTGTCAATTCATTATGTGTCAATCAATCTGACAAATCATCAAATTGTTCATATATAACATAACATAACATTAACACATAAAACTATAAACATAAGCACAAGGTAGGAATCAGCCCAGCTCTGCAGGGTGCACTCAGTCGCAGATCTGGTCAGTCTAAGGCTCTAAACACACTAGTTGACTAAAGCTGAATGTTTTTGGATAGTGGAAGGAAACCAGAGGATCCACAGAAAAACCACAACAGAGTGAACATGCAAACTCCACACACACACAGCGGCAGGGAGGCAACACTGCGACCCACCGCACCATTCCGCCACCCTGACAGGCTTGCACAATGTATGATATTAATATCCACATGGCATTTCACACACATGCAGTTGTCACATCTCAAGGACCGTGGAGAGTCTGCTGGCTTCAAGTTTCAATAAGCTGAACTAAAACTTTTTTATTTATTTTTTTTTCCATTTTGAAAATGATCTAGTTTATATGTAAAATTAAATAAATAAAATCAGTCTAAAGTTTGCTGTCGCTGCTTTTGCATGAGCTCTGCATGTGCGTTATGTACCACAGATCGGCCAACTCTTGCGTATCTGGCGTGACGTTCACGCATTCAGGCTCTCACGCATTCAGGCTCTCACGCTCATGCAAGAAATCTTACAGCAAATCTACATTATTCCGTTATAAACCTAAAATTACCTACATTTGAACCGTTGGGGTAGTTTGCAAACCATACAGAATATTTACAAGGTGATAAAACTGTTACCTAGGTCTACACGTAAATGCGCGAGCGGACTTGTCTCGAACTGAAAATGTCACGCGAGCCAGCTGACCAAAGTCGGCAACCCTGAATTATGTAAGATGACGCGGCTAAGCGACAGGGGTGACCTTCGTTTCAGCAGCAATTTTTTTGGCATACAGGTATCACAGAAAGTATATTAAGCAAAATAATTAACCAGAATTACAGGTGAACTACTGATAAACTTCCTCTACGATTATATTCTGCACTCTTGCACATTATGCAACCATACTGCTAACTCTGTATACATATTGCACTCTCACACATATAGAGTTAACTTGGCTGTTACTTAATAATTGCACTATTTAAGAGTCCTTTAATTTATTATGTCATATATATAGTTCATATTCATATAGTTTTATATTTCTACTACAATTATTACCATGTACATACATACACATACATAATTACACGTTAAGATATAGCTACATTGCAGTTGTTCTGAGGTGATATTTAATTCCTGCTCTGCAATACTTGGACGACTGCATTTTCATTCACTTTTAATGTGAATTAAATTATTTGGACCCTCATAGACTATGTGAGTCTACCTTCTGCTACGTTGCTGAATAATCCAGAAGGAAAACTTTAATTGATGCAATTGATTAATCCAGTGGGGTGGCATGGTGGTGCAGTGGTTAGCACTGTTGCCTCACACCTCTGGGACCGGGGTTCGAGTCTCCGCCTGGGTTCCATGTGTGTGGAGTTTGCATGTTCTCCCCATGTCGTCGTGGGGTTTCCTCCAGGTACTCCGGTTTCCCCCCACAGTCCAAAGACATGCTGAGGCTGATTGGAATTGCTAAATTGCCCGTAGGTGTGCATGTGTGAGTGACTGGTGTGTGAGTGTGCCCTACGATGGGCTGACCCCCCCATCCTGGGTTGTGCCCATAGGCTCCGGACTCCCCGCGACCCACTGGGATAAGCGGTTTGCATGGATGCATGGATGGATAGTAATCCAGTAATTGAGTTTAATCAAATAATCGGGACAGCTCTACAGTTTATTTTTGATTGAAAGGAAGTGAAAAAATGAGAAGCTGGGAGATATTTATAAAAATAAAAGGTGTCTCGGTGCTCCTACAGCACTCACACACTCACCCAGAGTGTCAGGGAGAAGATACCTGGGTGTTGTGTTTACATTCGTTTCCCCAGGGAAAAATCTGAGCTAATGCTGGTGGTCCGCGTGTCAAAACACGGCTGCTTCAGTCGCGTTGGACACCTCAGAAAAAGCACCCAGGAGAGAACGCGGCGACACGACACCCACCCTCCGGTTTGTCCGGATCGCGGTTCAGCACGACGTAGCGTGGCAGATCGATGCCCTCTTCCTGCAGGATCCGGTACACCTCCCTCCTGAGGAAACCCCAAACAGGCAGGACTCATGAGTGCTATCGCACTCGCCAACGGCGGCCTTCAGATCATACATTGCGATTCTGAGTCTGCAGAAGCTCACCTGTCCTGTATGAAGTACTGCATGTTCAGGTCATTGATGAGAAGCGGCTGTCTGAGCTTAGCGTAGCTTACGGCTTTGTCGAGAGGAAACCCTACAAATATACAGACACACAGACACAAGCTGCAAACCAAGTCCTCAGAGTGCATGGGATACACTTAACCCTGCTTTTATACACCACGTTGCATCTAGAAGAAAAGAAAAGAAAAAAAAAAAAAAAACAGCCTTCTAATGCAAATGAGGAAAAAAGCTAAAGACTGGAAGATTGGACTCGTACTCAAACTAAACAAAATCACCGAGTTGGCCTACGAAAATCATATTCACTGACTGAACCTCCTAATTTGGTCATCGACTTAAAAATCTGGCCTTGATTCTGCTTTCTGATTAAATGAATATTCTTACTGAATTTAACCACTGAATTTAACTTATTGAACCATATTTGAACTAACCCACTGAAGAAGCAGAACTAGGCGAACCATATGTCGGCGATGTTCTTCATTTTGCGTTAAATAAGCAATAATAAAATGCGCAAGTCGTGATTGGTCAAGTCGTCACAGAGACGCGGCCAATAGCATAGACCGGGGGAGGGGCTACCTTTGGAGTGGAAGGAGATGAGGCAGTCACAGAGGGGCCATTTCTCCACCGGCTCATTGAGAATGATGTCCTCCGGGAAGATGACGACAGTGATGTACTCAAATCGGCACAGTCGCTCCAGGATCTGAGTCATCGGCTTGGATTTGGATTTCTTCATCATGGAGCAGATTCCCACCACAATCTGCCGCTCTGGAGGCTGTGGCGGGTAACGGGACCAGTGTCAGGAAACCACAGTGGCACCCAGTGGTCAGGGGTTATCAGTGGTGCCACACTGGCACTCCCAGTAACCTCAGCGCCCCCCAACCACTTCCAAGAAGAACTCAGACTCCTGGGCTACATCCCAAAACTCTTATATGCACCACCTTCACTGCCTTTCCTTCACCCCGGCAGTTATTCCAAATGCCACATGATAAAGTGCTATCCCAATACCTTAGGGAACGAGTCATCGAGGGCTGATTTTCAATCAGTCACCCCTTCGCTGGGGGGCGTGTGGAAGTCTTGTTCAGAGTATCCTTTGCAGAAGAGAAATTCTCTCTTGGTGACACCCACGCATGACGTGGCATTAAAGCTAATACTTCAGTGATGACTTCACACATACAGGAAGAGCATGGTAAGTCATCAAGGATGCAAGTGTGTCCCAATACTGCTTTTTTGTGCATGCTCCCTTCCTTGCTCCCTCACTCATTCCTTCCATCATCAGCTCCATGAACTTTCAACTTTAGACGGCGAGTCATAGAGGGAGGGAGCAAGGGAGCCGTCAGAAAATCAGTTTTGGGATGTAGCCGTAATCCACAGACCACCGGTTACTGGTGCAAAATATCAGTGTTACCCAAACGGAACAGCTTCACAAACATGGACTGCGTGAAGACTGCAGCCGGCGGCCTTCCTCACCGAATCGGCCTCCTCCTCATCCTCGAACAGCTCCAGCTCGGCGTCCGTCCTCATGCTGCTGCCCAAGGCCTCGCCGTCATCGTCCTCGCAGCCCACGAAGAATCTGGGAGCGCCACGCTGGCTCTCGCCGGGGCTGCTCGGCTCTGACATCACAGCCCACCGCGGCGACCCTCAGCGTCATGCCGCGCCATCGCAGGCTAACACTCCACGGGGGTGGGGGGAAGAGGGGTGGGGCACCGCCAAGGCTCGGGGGAGGGGGGGGTAGGAGCAGTCCGTGCCCCCACACCTAGAAATTCTGAGCAGCCGGGGGGACCTGAGGGCAGCTGGAGGGGAATCGTGGTTTCTCTTTCTGCGCCACGAAATGTCCAGCCTGAACTGCCCAATTCTGTTAGTTAGCAGGGGCTCTGAGTGACTATAGAAGCGCCTCCACCCTTCTGTCTGACATGGAAAGGCACCACCTGCGAAAGAAAATAACAGCAATTAGCCGGCTGAGCCGAAAGGGAGTCAGGCAACCACACACAGAAGAGAGACCCCCCCCAGACGACTGGCCTGCTGGGGCCGGGCGTGGGCCTCTTTAGCAATCGGTAACGTGGGGTTAAGAGAAAAAACAATAATAATTAACAAATGACTTCAGGTACAGAGATGGCTGACTTGTCACCCGGAGCTCACAGCCTGCACCAAACTGGTATCACAGGAGATGCCAGCCAGTTCCATTTTATGCCACATAGAAGCATCAGACAGAGTTTCCTTCCTTGGTGTTTTTCAGACCGTAACTGCAGAGCGTGAGAAGCTCCAGACAGACAACTCAGCTAGGGAAGACTGTGTTGGCTAAACTCTCAGACTCAAGTCAAGCCAGGCACGGTAGCATTAACTACCACGGCAAACCTGTCGCAACCTGTCAGGATTACATATAGGACTAGATACCCAAAGAAAGATGTGGTTTTGGAATAATCACAGCAACGCAAAAAGATCTGCATGAAAATCAGAAAAGACTTAAGAGGTATGTTAGGTGGATGTTTAAAAAATAAATAAAATCACACACAAGTAGAGTACTATTCTCTGACAGATACACACAACCAACCTAACTTAACTGTAAGCCTGCTTCTATAGGCTTACTTGCTCTACACACATTTCCTGCTGGACAATTAAAAGTTATAACCGCAAACACCAAGTAAAAATTGCCAGATGAAGATAGACATTGAGCAGACAGGACACTGACATGTTTATATCCAAATACAGTACATCCAGGCCTGTTCATTTTTACTCTCAGACACTTTTAAATATGACTACATACTTCATGTACACCAGCAGTAATCAACATCCCATAGAAAACAGAAAGATGTTAAATAGGTATGAATCATAAATTCATTCCTTTTGCTGAAGAAAACTGAAAAAAAAAACTGCGTTTCTTTTCTCCAGCAGAAATGTATTTTACTTATTGATTTATTAGCAGATGATTCCACCCAAATAGACATCCAGTTAAAAATAAGGTCACACAGTCCCTGGAGAACCTGGGGTGGGGGTTAAGGGGCTTCCTCAAGAGCTCAACAGTGAAACTGCTCTGCAATTTGAACCGGTGACCTTTGCGTCATGGATACGGCCCCCAAACCCGCTGAACCACCACACAACCCCTCAGACATACAAAGACTGGGGCGCAACATCTCGGAGATTAAACACACATACACACACACAAAGGTGTGTGATTCTCAACGGTTCTGTGCCAAGATCTTCACCGCAGCAGTCTCTTACATGGCTTCTCACGGTTAAGTCGAGAGCCACAGGTGGAAATCCAATTTGTTTAATCTACCCAGTAGCATATGACAATCAGTCCATCGCCTTAGTGGGAAAGAATTATCAGAGCACACAGTGGACAGAGGACAGATACTGATTCTGGTAGACAAAGGATATGGGGGTGCGTCTGTAGTTATCTATTTGATTAGCAAACAGACGCAAAGAAAACTCAAAACAACATGTCACCTGCCCTCAGGTACGAGAGAGACTGAGCACACTGCACTGGGACAGGCTGAGCACACTGCACTGGGACAGGCTGAGCACACTGCACTGGGACAGGCTGAGCACACTGCACTGGGGCAGGCTGAGCACACTGCACTGGGACAGGCTGAGCACACTGCACTGGGGCAGGCTGAGCAAATTGACCCAGCCACTTGGGAAGCAGGAAACTCAGGTACAGCATAAGCATGAGTTTCCTGAAGGTCACTGACAAAAACGAAGGTGGGCTCACTATCTATCTATCTTAACAAGTACAAACTTCAGATCCTCCAGTACACACGCGCCTCCATCCAATAGAATATCATCTCTGTGAGGTGTGGAAAAAAATAGTTTTGCCTTCTGAGGACAGTCCATTAAAAAACACCCTGCGAGAGGCCGTCACACCTCAGGAAGTGTGTAACTCAGCACCGCGGGCTCACTATCCAAAGGGAGCAGGTTGGCATGACGGCTGCATAATGAACCTTGAAGCTTCGTCATGCGGAGTTGATTGGGAGCAGAGAAGCGGAGATGTGCGAAGAGCAAAGGCAGACCGATGGCTCACTGTATAGAAAGAGAGACACATGGTCATTCAGCCGAGATAACGGCCTCCGTGGGGTTTACAAAGCATTCAGACCTGACCTTTCTCTAGGGGGGGTGATTTCAGTTTTATTATACACCATTTTGACCAGCGAAGAACAAAACCTGTGCATTAAATAAATAATTAATAAGGGCAACCTGGAAGAGTCTTCCAACAACCACCGCTGTACGTGCGCAGATCCTCCAGACAGTAAGGGACACTAGATCAAAGCTCATCCTGGGGTTACTATGGACTGGGGTAGCCCTCAACCAGAAGCAAAAGGCTTAAGCTACCAAAACAACGGTGGAGGGGGAAACAACCGATGTTTAGCGGGAACCCACACCGACCACCTTGTGCAGCTGGGTAGACACCGTCGGACACCAGATTAACACCTTTAACCCCCCCTATCAAGAACCTTAACATCACTGCCAGCAGCGATGTCACGCTCTCCCGAGATCGCTGAGCTCGGCATTACTCCACAGATAATATTGAACCCTACTCTTCGATCACCAAGTAACACGCCATACACCCGACTAGGCGCCTATAAAGTGTGAATAACACGAGTCTTTAATAACAATGCAAGACGGACAACGCTACTTAGACGGGACCTGTGGCAGTTAATGAATCTGCAGGATAAATGCACATTATAGCAGCACGCCAGTGCACAAATGCGTTAACTGGAAAGCAACA
>JAODLD010000008.1:5701853-5740575 GCA_026781065.1 Mormyrops boulengeri | reverse complement strand
CATATATACAGTAATATTTAAGAAATGCTAGTAAACTGCACCTAGCTTGTTGACTTGTTCATCCCCAGAGCGTCTCACCGCCCCGATCGCGCAACGCCGAAGCCGACGCGGGGTCCACGGGACTCGGCGTTTACCGAGCCGGCCGCCTCCTTTTATGTTTATCGTTAAAAACCGGCGATCCGGACCCGAAGCTGTACTTACGGCTCCGTCGAGCGACTCCTGTTGACGTCTGTCCGCTTCCCCTCCCCCCCCCGTGGAGGAGCGATATAAACAGTGACGCGGACCAATAGGAACCGCGGACGCGCTCCGGTGGAACCGGCCGCCGGGCGCCCGGGCAGCCAACCCCCGCCGTCGGCGAGCGCATTTCCTGCCTCGGGTTTGGTGGCGTTTCCCGAGCTCGAACGAGCGGGACCCGTCTGCCGAGCCACTGCGGGCCCGCGCTCGGGCTCCGCGTCTCACGCCCGGTTCGGCTGCTACTTTGTTTCTTCACACGTTATTCCGGTTTCGCGGAAACATCAGCGCGGCGGTTTCCCCCGTTTGTGTTACTGTAACACGCGATATTTTTGTATGTGCAAAATCAAGAAAAATATTTTTTCCTTAAATGCTTTTAATGGATTTAATAAGATAAGATTTAGTTTACTGACTTCCGGGCGATGTTCCAGGCTTATCAGGGACCACGCACATTGTTCTATCGCAAAACATTATTCTTTGATAAAATGCACTAAAACATGAATTGCAAATATTTCAAATGAACAACGCACGGATCAGCTTTCTAACCGCATCAAACGAAGTTCACATTTTTAAAAACCCAAATTAGACCTACCTGTCGTATAATGTAGACCCTTTAATGGTGCTTGAAACAAGTAATAGAACACCGTAAATAAAGCTGAAATTTCCGCGCAATACAGAGTAGTCGCTTTACTTCAGCGCTCCGACTTGCCCGTGAAAACCGAGACGGTCATTGTAGCCTAGTACTACTGCAAATAAGCATGCCGACACAACAACAACAACGAAAAAGATTCATCAGCCGACAGCCAACACCCAATTTTATGTAAAATTACAGTTTCCTCCGCTCCAATACACTTCTCACTGCCGCTGGGCCTCTGCTGAACAGCCTGTACCAGGACTTCAGCCTGAGGAAGACCCGGCACACTCGGAGGAATAATCCTGATTGTGTTCTGTCCGTTTGCTGCTTTGCCTTTAAGGGCTTGTTCATATATTTGTTTGTTTATAACATTTACTTATTGTTATTTATGTATTTACCTAATTTATATATATCTCTAGAAAGATCATAACATTCATTGATTAGTTTTCTTTGTAAGGTGCATTCAGCTTGACCCGTCTGAGGTGGTCACGTAGGGAAGTCAGGTGGAGAAGCGGTTTAGCTGTCGCAGAAATCATGTCTAAAGATGGCGCGAGTCTCTTGGAGTGGGAGTAAAGTGAGACTTCTCCCAAGGCCACTATTTTTAGACTCAGAAGAACCTTCTGTGGTTCCTTTCAAGAAAAATCAGGAAGGTCTCATCAGATGTCTTGTGGAATCAGTATGCCCCCCCCCCCCCGCTGTAGTGATATTTTTGTTTATGTAGGAAAAATAGCATGCAAATCCAGAGACCTGACTACAATTTCTCACTTTTTTAGAGGATACCGCACGCCTGACAGACTGCCTGACAGACTGCTTATAGTACAGGTATATTATGTGTAGTATGTAATTTCTGACATGGCAGTAAGCCATCACGAGATGTCTGTTGGGGGGGCGGACTTGAGTGACAGGAGCCCTAAAAATCATGAACATAATATGACTGGTCTGGATTGGGAGTCTACTTTCATGGGACCCAAATTCTCCAACGACGACCCTGCTGAAGGGCCCCAAGGTGACATTTTGTTGGGGGCTCCAGAATTCCTTGCCATACCCCTACAAAGCAAATAGGTTTGCTTCCAACAACATAAAAAACACAAAAGGAAGGTGAGAATAAATGACAGTGTAAAGGTTACTGACCCTGGGGCGACTGGTGTGCCCAGGAAAAGGAAAACACATGCAGCTCACCCAGAACGGTGAGCGACACCCGCCCTCTCTCACAACGGCTGCCAGTGTCGGCCCCCTCAGCGCCACAGGCCGGGCCTTGTCTGCAGCCGGTGCCCCCAGCGGGGGCCCATAGCGTCTGACGTCAGAGCGCTGCCCCTTTGTCCCTGACGTCCCCCCTTTGGGCTCTGTCTTGAAACAGCATCTGTCCATAGAGGGCCGTCTTTTGACTCTAAGCCCATTTGCTGCCCCCATGCTGGGAACTGTGGGTGCAGTGGGGTGGGGGCCTGTGGAGTGGCGGGGTCATAGTGGGCCATGTGCTCCGAATGAAAAGGGCCATTTTATAAACAGCTGACGCCGACAAGGCACTTCTTCAAGACGACTGGAGATAAAAAAGCACATACATTTTTAATGAGCTAATCCCATCTATAGCTACCTAAAATATCCAAGGCAGCAGCTGCCTGTAAATCTTGACATAAACTTTGTGGTGGGGATTGGGACTGAAGCAGCGGCAGAACTGAAACAGAGTTTACAGCAGTGATCAAATGGGCCACTAGAGGGCAACAGCAAACATCTTTCACCCCGCCGCTAGATATCATGCTGGCCGATTAACTGAAAGAGGCTTAAATTACGTAATTTAATACAAATACAATTATTATTCTCCGTCATCTAACCACGTGTCCTGGTCAGGAGCCGATCCCAGGTGACACTGGGCACCATGCAGGACAGCATGATGATGGACACGTCACTGAAGTACAGGCACCAGACAGTGAGAGCACTTACGCTAACCACCGCCTCTGGAGGCCGCTCAAGGGTGCATCAGACCCCGCCTACCCTAGATATATGATCAGCTTAGTCTTGTCCTGTCAGAATAAAAGATACAGGGCCACAGGAACGCGCTCAGCCAAATTCTTCTACTGGTTAGAGGAACAAATTCAAATTTTATTGGTCACATACACAATCAGACATAGTACAACATGGAGTGAAATGTATCTGCAGTGACCGACCTATTAAGAATTAAATAGAATACAAAAATAAAAATAGGCGATAAGAATGAAATGTATTAAGATAAAATATAAAGATATAAACTATAAAGATATGAAATATAACTGTAATAATAATAGAATATAGAGATAAAAATTAAGAACAAAAATAGAAATAAAAATTTGTACAAATAGAATAACATAAAAACAATTGCACATTACCCCCCCCCCCATCCCCCATGACACCGTAACACAGCTGTGACTGACTGACCCTTCTGCACTGTTTTTAAAATTTGCTTTTTAGTATTTATCTAGAAGGTTTTCCTTGTGGGGAAAGCCCTCTTTACTGAGGCAGTGGTGGCCCGAATGTTTGGGAAGCGTGCTTGTGATCGAAAGGTTGCTGGCTCAAATCCCTGACCAGCAAGGCACTGCTGAATTGCCCTGAGCAAGGTACCACCCCCCAAGGTACCACCCCCCAAGGTACCGCTCCCCAAGGTACTGTTCCCCAGGTGTTAAAAAATAGCTGCCCACTGTTATGTCCCATATGGGTTAAATGCAGAAGACACACTTCACTGTTGTCAACTGTGTGCTGTGGTATGTCAACAATGACTTTATTTAATTAGTCACCTCACTTATGGCATCTTGAGTTACTTAAAACTCATATCTAGAGGTGGGGATTCCAGGTCCAGAGAGTACAAATCCAGACCAAAATTTTGTTTCAACCAACCAGTTGAGTAGAAAGAGTCACAGTCACAGAGTACTCAGTTGGTTGGTTGAAACAAAATCTTGGTCTGGATTTGTACTCTCTGGACCTGGAATCTCCACCTCTGCTTATATCTGTGTACATCGCATGTTTACATGGTTACGTCACAGCAGGGCGATATATACAGGGCTTTTTTAAGGAAAAATTCTCCACCTAAATTCCCACAGATATATATTCCGATGTCCAATGTTAGTGTCGCATTTATTTATTGATTGTTATGTATGCATCCTTGTGGTTTTGTATGTTTTTTATGTAATTACGGAGGCAGCTACTAAAATCCACTGTACTTGTGGAATCCTCTTGCACAACGACAAATAAAAATCCTCGATGGTTGCTATAACGAGCTCCTGGAGCTGAACTAGTAGAGTATTATGCTAACAACCCAATGATGATGGGTTCTAATTGCACAGAGTGCAGTTAATTGTAACCATTCTCTGTGCTGGGCGTTGCTTTAGATAAAAGCATCCGGTAAGTGTAACGTCAGATGTTGTTTGTAATGATGCACATATGGAACTTTCAGTTAGTTTTTCTTTTTAAAGGCGGTCAGCAGACACACGCCATACTTTCCATCCACAGGGAGAGAAGCCAGAAATATTTCCTGACTGCGTCCACAAAGAGCATCTGTTCAGAGATTTGCTGGACCCCCCCTTAAATGTATTTCCTTGTTTAATAGGGTGACGGGTGAAGGTCAGCAGAGCCTGTTTGAGCTCATTCCCCATCCGCAAGAACTGTCTGAGCCCTGGGTTCTGGATAGACGGCATCTTAATCAGCACCCCTTTATTGTATGACTGGTGGGAAGAGCGCCCCCTGCTGGATCTCACATATCCAGTCTGGTACTCTACAGTTAGAAATTCGATGCCACAAAACCCTTGTGAACATGCAGGATTAATAAAACTGCTGGCAGTATAGACAAGGACCTTTAAACGAATGTGGCACAAAGGGCTCTGTTTCTCAAAGTGCTGAGAAGCGATACCAAACGCCGGGCTCTCAGGATTTGTTTTGGCGATCACTCAAAACTCAACAGCTGTGACCTGCAATAATGTGAATTTGTTCTCCATGTATCACAGATTTAGGAAAACTAAACAAAAAGAATCTCTTTAAAAAAACTCCTTTTTTTATTCAGGACAAAGAGGTGAATGTGCCCTTTGGTCTTAACGGCCCCGCTGAGCATCGGGGGGAAGGCTTGCATTTCAGCACGGCTTCATGGGAAGCTGGGGTGGGGGTTCAGCGAGGGCTAGGGTCTCTTCCTGTTGAGTTTGCTGGGGTCTCTGTGCTGGGAGGTCAGTGGACCTGAAGCTTTCTCTCAGTGTTCTGTATGCCGGACAAGTTTTATGGTAAGGTGACCATGGCGTTTCGGCGACACGACGGACGTGGCCCTCTGTGGGTCTGACTTCTCCGTCCGATAGCCATCAGCCACGCCCAGCATCAGGCAGACCCATGGCTCAGTGTGTGGTCCTCAGTGACCCGCAGACAGTCCACGTTTTTGTTCCATCCCAGCAAATGTGAACTGTCTGGCAGGGAGCTAGGAGGGAGCAAAAACGTGGACCGTCTGTGGGTCCCTGAGGGCCAGGTTGGGAAACACTGCCCTACTGTTAGCATTCTGAAACGTGCTTCATTTGAGAATGCTTGAAGTAAGGGGCCAAGCTGGGGGTGGGGTGGCTGGCATTTTATTGTATGAATTTTTTGCTGAGCTGAAATTTGACGTTAGCACATGCATGTGGGGGGAAAGACTCCAGGAGGCTTGTGAGGGCAACTCAGGCTGAATTGGCCCAGTGGGGTTAGCTAGCACAGCCCTGCTCAAGTGGGGAAGCAGCTCTTTGCTGATGGAGAAGGAAACAGAGGAACGGGGTCCAATGAGGGAGCATGACTGATTGGGCGGGAGCGCACAGCCTCACCGAGTAAAACAGCTCTGGACGGCACACTCCCACTCTGACTGACATACTCTCCCTGTCCAGGATTATCGTGGCTTCAGTTCCCTGTAATACATCTTGCTTACATGGAAAAGAGAGGTGTGGCGTTCATGCAGAAAAGGTTGAAGTCATGACTTGATTGGCAATATTGGAACAATGAGGTCTTTTTGGAAAAGAAATTGCAGTCCACTGAAAAATTTACTAAACACTCCAATATTTCATTACATTATATTCATGACAACTCTGTGAAAATGCCAGGTTTGGATGATTTAGTCAGCATTGCTTCATTTTTAGATGGTAGGAGAGCTAGTGTGCCTTGTTCTGTTGAGAATGAGAGGCACTCGGTGACCATCTGACTGACTTCCTTCATGTCACTCCTTATAGTTCAACGCTTGTGCGCAAGTAGTTCCATCCACTTGTCCTAAAGGGTCGTGGGGGTCCGGCGCCTGTCCCAGAAACTACAGCTGCAAGGCAGAGAATAGCTCAAGATGGGGCACCAAACCATCGCAGGGTACACTCACACTATTCACAATTTGACAAATCCACCAGGAGGAAACCCCACAACAACATGGTGAGAACATGCAAATTCCACACACATAGGGCCAGGGTACAGACTCGAACCCTGTCAGGCAACAGAGCTAACCACTGCGCTGCCAAGCCGCCCACACAAATAGATATTAATTTCAAAATTTAGGTCAAACTGCAGTCCTTTTATGATTGCCATTGAATGCAACAGTGCCCATTTAACGCATTTTGCATATTTTTGGATTATGCAACAAGATATCTGTACTCTTTAACAAGTTTTGATAAACATTTGGTTACAAAACTGCATATTGATAACAAACTGCACATATTATAAACTAAACAGTAATTCATTGTAAATGGTTGTTGAACAGTCTTGTCAGTCACAGTGTATTCATAAATGATTATGGTTCCCTCATTCAAATCATTGGAACAAGTGTAGATGGCCAAAGCATTCTTAGGATTCAAGAGTGTATTTCTTCTTGTTAATTTTACTTTTTAATAATTTTTATAGAGATTAAGGAGGTACAGCCAAACTTAGGTTTCAGATGCAAAAGTCATTATCATCGGCTCATTAAATGACATCATTCCAATATAACCACGTCTATGCCCTTGAATGACTTGGTAAATAAATGTTCTCTTCCCTGTCCTACAAGACCCAGACCTTCAAGTCCTTCTTTGTTCTTGAGCCTCTATGAAGTCATTTGTGTGGCTGTTTTGCCTGAAACCTGCTGACGGTCTTTTTTCAGTAGGCTGGCTGCCGCATAAACCCTCCGACTGGCTGCTCGATTGTCTTTGACTGAAGCATCACTCTGCCAGTCAGAGCCCCTGAAAGTCAACCCAGCGAGATTTCAACGAAGGAGTTTACCTGAGAAACGACAGCGCACACTTCGATTGTTCTATAGTTTCTGAAAGGGTCTAATGTCGACAGCCTTTCAGGGAACCACGGGGCCATTCTTTGGTGCTTTAAGGTGACACCAAAGGCCTCTCGGCCGCAAGATGAAGCCGGTGGGGCTGGAGAAGCCGGCTGAGACTTAGCTGGAATGAAAAACGATGCCCCGGGAGTTGTGGAGTTCAGCTAAAACCACAGGCTGAGGAGAAGAAGAAGCGAATGGAGAGACGGCAAGAGCGAGAAAGGGCGTCTCTGTGTGTCGCGGTCAGAGCGAATGTCGCGGTCAGAGCGAATGCGCGGAGTCCAAGTCCTTCCTGGGCAAAACCAGCAAGTAAATGACTCTTATTGAGCGGTGGCCTTCAGCTCTGCTGTACTCTAGGAACCTGCAAAGAGCACAGTCATCCCCAAACCGTGTAGTCCTTACACACACACATACACACACACACACACATATATATATCTGCAAAGAGCACAGTCATCCCCAAACCGTGTAGTCCTTACACACACACACACACACATATATATATCTGCCTTTCAAAATAATGGCCCAGAAACCCACAATGATGGCCTTCTTCAGTACCTACTTCCACTTGCTCTCCAGAGCCTGGCCGTATCATGCAGGAGGTCAGACTGAGTTAAGGCACAGCTTGTCCCTAAGTGACTGTGTGCACAATTCTGCATAAAAACACAAGGCGCTGAAACAGTCAGAGAAGAATCTTCTCATTAAAATGAAACCGGTGCTCATTTCAAGCCGAAATCGTGTATCGACGGTATGCTGACATCGATGCGACACATTCTGGCCCAAATCTGGCACAAGGGAGCAGTCAGTGCAAAATAATTTCAGAGATTAAGTTTCGAGGTGAGGATGGAGAGGGGCGGCGCATTGTGCCTCTGTGGCCTCATGTCTCTGGGACTGGGGTTTGAGTCTCTGGCCCCTGGCTCTGTCTGTGGAATTTGCATGTTCTCCCCGTGTCATCATGGGCTTTCCTCTGGGGTTTCCCCCTCACAGTCCAAAAACATGCTGAGGTTAATTAGGGTTACCAGATTGCTTGTGTGACAATCGCTCACCTTTGTGTGTGTGTGTGTGTGTTTGTGTGTGTGTGTGTGTGTGTGTGTATGTACACCCTATGATTGATTGGTGCCCCACCCTAGGTTATTCACTGCTTTATGCCCGTACCCCCCCCCAGTATAGGCTCTGGACCCCTGTGACCCTGTATAGGACAAGTGGGCACAGAAAATGAATGGATGGATGGAAGCTGTGAGGCTGTGGCTTTGGTCCTTTGAGGAGGTAGATTTGAGCTGGCCAAAGAAGCCCCTTATTCCAGCTTCTGGTCCGGGGACATGTCACTGACCACTGCTGCAGCACGGTGCCAAATGTATTTATAAAACAGAAAAAAATGATTTAGTCAATATTTAATAATCACTCAGGCATGCTGATGCAGGTAGACTGGAGGTCTCAGGCATCGTTCCATAATATATCCATTCATTTATTGCTCAGGAGAGTAGAACAGACACACACACACACACTTTCCCTCTGGAGAAGGCAGGCACCCTGACAGACTCTGAGAGGCTGTGTCAATACTTTAGTGTGTGAAGGAGAAAGGCTATGCACTCAAAGAGGGTCTTATTGTGAAGCTCCGCCCAAGGTGGCTCACAGGCAAATGGCGCTGGGGCCCTCTCTGCAGATATGTTTGTATTTATTTATTTTGCTGCAGCCCAGCTTCCTCCGGTTGCAGTGCCCCCGGTGGGAAAGCTAGAAAGTGCATGCTGGAAGCCCTTGTGACTCTTTGGTCGAATGTTGCCTGTGGTTCTGAAAAGGGGAAAATTCAGATTGGCCTGATCATCTTCTGACAGTGACCATTTAATCATTCCTATCACAGTAATCATTACAGGCAATACATTCTTAGCAATTCCTACTGATGCATACATGCATGTGCATTCCTGTAAAAATTATCAGGAAAATTCACTTATCGACAAGACAACAAAAACCAATTTCACTATAAATAAAATAGTGTTGTAATTTTATGTTTAATTTCTTTTCATATCCGATTTGGAAAACACCTATTCATGCGTTACATGAATTTTCAAAACTGTATGCTTGTATGCCATCTTCATTCAGAGATATTTATACTCACACTGGGTATTTTTTGGATAAGTATTTTGGTCACTTGTAAACAATTCTCACTAGTCACTGTGCGACTGCAGGGCCTGCTGGGTAGTTGGCTGCCGACCAGGGGTTGAAAAAACCCAAATGCTGAATATTTGCCAGTGTTAGTGGCCAGACTGTGGAATATTCTCACTTAAAGAGGAGCTATATGATTTAGTAGCACAAGCACAGATGTATATGGAGGCGATGCACTATGGACTGGCTTTGTGCTCAGTGTATATCAGTGTGTATTAAGAATTGAATTCAGTTCACAAAATTCCCTACAGGAACTTATCCAGTGTCCCAAACATTTTCTCCACACATATCTGGAGATCTCACTCTGATGAGAGAAAATGAGACACGAATACTGCGCCTGGTACATTTTCCAAGCCGATCCAAAGTTTTCTCAAGCTTCTCAGAGAGGTTTGCATGTGTCATTAAGTTAAGAGTCAGCCAGAGGGTTCCTACATCTTCTGCTGCAACAGGTGATGGTTAGGACCCCCCCACCCCATGGAAGGACACAATAAACAGAGTGGGGGAGAGCAGGTGGAGGAGGGATGCTATGAGTGGACTGCACAGAATTACTTATCACTAGATTTCATAAGTAATGGAGGGGGACTCACCGGCATCCCATCGGTGTCACAGAGGTCATGGTCCATGATGCTTCTCGACGGCAGATACAAGCACGCGTGGTTCTGAGTGATCAGTTTCACCGGTCAGTTGTCACATTACCAGCAAACTAATATGCCATCGGTCTATGTAAACATACCACTGGTGTCCCAAAACTAGACAGCTAGCATATTTTATAAAATTTGCTGACTTACAGCCTATTAAAAAGCTTTAAAAATTATATTCTCGGCATTCCAGGCTAGATCCTCAGCCCAACACCGAAAAGCTTGCAGACGTGCTGTTTCCTCTGTCCCTTTGTATTCTGCAAAAGTGTTTTAACAGGCTTCTCTTTGCCTGATCACAGATGGTGTGAAGCAGATGATAGCGCAATTTTAAAGATGGAAGTGTTACTTAAGGATTATAAGATATAGCATAACGTTGCAATAAAGGTGTAAAAACATTTTTGCAGATGTATGGAAGACTTGCTCTGGGCAGGACGGAGAACAGAACCAGGTGACACAGGGACAGGAGTGAGAAATTTAGAAGTTTATCTGGGATGAGGACTGGAAACATGTTTAGCCTCATCATGGGAAGGATCAAAACATGAAAGACTCATTTCAGGAAATGTGCAGGAAAACGAAACAGGTGTTGGTTTCTGGGAAAGGGCTACACAGGCATAGGCTCAGGCTACAGGTTCTGGGACCAGTAGAAAAACAGAACCGCTATGATGGGAAATCAGGCTCCGGCGCTGTGAATGAACAAACCCATCACCTGACTTGGCCCCTCCCCGGATGTCCATATTGTGTGGCTGTCGCAAAACATGAAGCGGCGAGCAGTTTGCAGTTCCACGTTAAACACAGAGTCTGGGGCTGAGAGTGAGCAGGACCTACCAATGCGGGAAAGGAGAATTACCTCATTGAAAGCCATCCTCTTCATCTGTGTTCTTCTATTGAGGCTTATTTAAGCTTTGGCTGTTAGCATGAAGCGCTCAAGCTAGCAGGCTCTGAACTCTGGACAACCCCTCGAGGGCAAGCCAGATATTTTCAGTCGCAAGCTCGAGTTTGTCTTCAAATTCCAACTAGGCAGAGCAGCCAAGCCCTTCCCTGGACATCAACCTTGAAGTCAACAGCTTGTCCTCTCACTCAGTGGCTCCTGTGTCCGTTACCTTGATTGGTAATATATAGCACAGGGCACACTTCAAAACGCACTTTTTCCTAGAACAAGCAGCGGTTGGGGTTGTGACACGCCTATGTGGTGGTGAATCAGACTGCAAAGCTACAGGTATGGAAGTGTGACACACACAGCACAATCAAAGGAGGCGAGAAAAGACGTTTCAGGTCAAATTTAGATAAAGAACAAAAACGGAACCATTTGCACAGCTAAATTAATGCTGATGTCTTCTTCTCAGATAGATGACAAGTTGGCCTCTGTTACCAATGTTGACAGTTGCTTAGATGAGACCTTTTCCCAGAATAACCCACAGTTTCTCTCACTTATGCATCTGCATTTACACTGAGGATCGTCATCCAAGGGTCGCACCTGGGATTGAATTCAGTAGTCAGCAGGTTTTTCCTACCATCTCTTTTACTACTAATCTACATGCTGCCCTATGAGATACTTAGTTGTACTTTAAGGGTTTGTGCAAATAGCTAGCAGCTAAACTGCTAAAATCTAACTTTGAACCACTGCACACTAGGGGCCTTAGAGTAAGATGATCCACTAAAGCTGGGAACTGCAAAAAAGCCTATAGCAGCCATACGATGCTAAAGTGTTTATGCAAATAAAATGTTGCCTTTTCCCAAAATGAAGACGATATGAAGAAGACCAGTTGTTAAGTACAGCTGGAGATAATCATAGGCATTCATTTCCATGACATATGTGATTCATTATAATAATGACCCCATTTTCCACCCACAATGTAGAGGGCGCTCTAACTTTCACCCGGTGCAGGAAAGAAGAGACTTTCGGGATGGAATCACAAAGACAGAGGGTGCAAAGCAGAAAATCCATTTCTCTGACCTACAAACACGTGTGCAGATACAGGTGACGGTAGCAATCCTGTGTTCTTCAAGACGGATTCATCTCTCAGCCACTGTGAACACTCCCTGTACTGGATTTTTTTAAAGGACAACATACGAAACATGACTGAGAAATACAAAAATATCCATGATTCATGAATTCCAGTATATTATGATTTTAGGTGTGATTGTATTTAAAATTAAGATTTATTTTTAGTGTAAAGTAATTAACAGGAAATCCGTGAAGTTGCCCCAGAAGTCAATAAGAACAGAAATCAATGATTATCAGAGGAATTGTCTGTTAGTATTCCATGGAATTCTGGGTAATTCCTACAGACGTGTGTCTCATTATTATCAGATTAATTACAGTTCAGTCACTTGAATTATATTTTAATCACACAGCCTCTATAGTACATTTATGTGAAAATTTGTAGATGTGTACTATGCATTTATTTCTCTCTACAGTAGGTTTACAGTCATTTGTTGTTCTGAGGTCCAAAAAAAATTAATACTGGAGAAAAAATATTGCTGGTTGGCATTTTTTAAAATGCTGCCTGGACGCTGACGTTTGAGAGCTGGATCCAAGCAGAGCTAAGTCAGACTTCAGTGTGAATAATGTTTTAATCAGCCATGCCGCTATTTCCTTCCACACAGAGGCGCTCCTCTGGCTCGCAGACCCGCCAGGGTGCACGTCGGCGTCCACTGAAAGGACTTCTCTGTCCCATCAACTCCCCCCCCTTGCTAATTGCCGCCAACGGATGGCAAGGGTTGGGACGTGCCGTTTTCACGTCTTACCCTCACCCTGGAAGCTGGTGAAGAACACTGAAAATTAATATTAACGTTAAAAAGATAAATTGCCCTTCACAGTGAAGGGTCAAGTATAATAATAAAGCGATTAAAGCTGAAATGTTAAAGTGTAATTAAAATATATTTGAGTTACGGCTTATATTTATAAATGTCTTTTCAAAGGGAGGTGGGAGCACTGTGACCAGGAGAGTGTGTCTGTGAAACTTCATTCCTGAAAAGCACCCCTTTAGGTGGGGGAAATGGACCGGCCCCCACAGACACTTAAGGGTAAAGCAGGTCCCACCTCATAGGGGTAAGGGGGGAGGTGGGAGGGTGAGAAGTATGACAATAAAGGCTCTCTACTCTAGAAGGGCATGGGCCCTCATCCAGGCCCAGCGGCTGGGAGGTCAGATGTGCAGAAAGTGGCAGACAGGGCAGTCCTCTGTCCGGCATCGTGCGCTGCCAGAGTCACTCGGGGCTCAAGCGTAAACGCTCTCTCAGTTTTGGTTGTTTCAGGGATGTATCATGGTGGCCAGCCTACCAAATGTGGGGGGGGGTCATGTATATATTATATTGTGGGGACCACATTTTCAGTTCTCACAAGCTCTCAATCTCGTAAAAAAATCTATGACTGCAATCAGAAAACTAAAAATGCCAAAACTCTTGTATTTTGTTTGGTTACTTATGGTTAAGGTTAGGGCTGGGTAGGGGTTAAGGGTGTCATGTTGGGATTAGAGTTTTCCCCAGACAAATGGAGAGTCCCCAAAAATTTATAATTACACACATTTGTGTGTGTGTGTGTGTGGTCCAGGTATACCTAACCTTGTGGGAAAAATCACACATTTTTTTACCTTATGGGGAGCAGTTTCCTGGAAAACTCTATTTTATAAAAATCCGTGACTGCAATGAAAAAACTAGAAATGCAAAAACTCTTGTATTTTGTTTGGTGACTTATGGTTATGGTTAGGCTTTGGTGGGGGATAAGGGTGTCATAGTTAGCATTAGCATTTTTCCCATAGAAATGAATGATCGGTCACCATAAAGATATGATTACACTACTCTGTGTGTGTGTGTGTGCTTTTGATAAAAATCACTACAGAATTACTCTTTTTCTGTGTCTCCCCACATTTTAAATTGTATCAGAATCAGAATCTTTATTGGCACCTGACCAAGGCTGAAGGAAGCTGCTGCTGTCAGGGACACCAAGGCAATAGATAATTCAGCAATTACAGCATAACACAGACAAATAATAAATACAAGATACACAACAGAGAGAAGCGGATGCAAGATATGTGATAAACACGGCGGTTTGTGATGCGACCACGGTGGTTCCTATGATGTAATGGGCATATTCAAACATCATCTGGAGAGGATCTCATACGAGTTAGGACCAAAATCACTGCATGATAGAGTATTCAAGTCGCGATATGACCACCAGAAATACAGTTAACCAGTTTTCCCCAATTTCTACACCTACTGGTTTTGCGAACATGACTATTGGCAGAGCATTCACCACACTTGGTGTCGCCAAAACCAGCAGTTTTGGTTCTCAGGGAGCACAGATCGGGTTATCCTGGACAACTGACCGACAGAGCGCAGAGCTGGGCATATATGAGACCCGTTAAGCTCTCTGGCGATCCATAATGCCCACATTTTCCTCCATTTTGGACTTAATCTGAGCTTAATTTTTCGTTTAAGGATATGATTTCAGCTTCATACGACTCTCACAAAACGTGAAGCAAAGCACAAAGAAGCGATACAAACAAGGAAACGACACAAGTCTCCGCAACCCAAGCAGGTACTGCCACCTGTCGAAAAATCTTCCATACTGGAAGTTATATATATATATATATATATAAAATTAAATAAATAAAACCAACAAAAAAATTGTAGGAAGTGAAATTACATGTATCTCCGACTGCATTTTATATGTTTTCACTAAGAGTCCTAAACTTTACTTTTTTAGTATAGAATATAAAGTGTGTATAAATTCACTCACCGCTACACATACAAACGCCACTAGCTCCATATATATATATATATATGGAGGCGTGTTCGCAACCATAAAGCGGCCCGCCACCCTCCCACTTTTGGGGTTTCCTCCACCCTTCCCTCTCTGACAGCTAAAGTTGTTCCCGGTTTGAAAAAAGATTCTTTCTGCTCCTGAAACACACGCAAGCGGAGCAAGGCTCTACCTGCGCCCATCAGCTGTACAGTACGGGCACATCAGGATTTTAACACCGCCTCGAACCAGCAGTACGACGCACTTTAAAGACTAAGACTTCACTTCTGAGCAGTTAAAGGAGCAAGGATAAAATAATTAAGATAAAAGAAGACCGGCGTCATATAGCGCACCTGAAAGTTTCTGATTCCTCGAGAAAACAGTTTCAACAGCTCCTCGCAGGGTATTTTATGGGAATTGGATTGCGGGCACAGTCCACCTAAGAAGTGAAGGTAACCAGAATGATTTATTTGACACGTACGCTTTTAGTTGTTTGTAGTTCTATGTGTCCTGTAATTTCTGGACCACATACACGTTTTATAGGTACCCACTCGTCTTTGCCGCAGTGGAAAAGTATAAACTAAACTGAAAAGGAAAAAATAGTTAGAAAACAAAGCTCAGTTTGTGTTTCCAGACTTAGGGTTTTAAAGCTGTAAAGGGGGATGCGGAGCCTGTAATAAGTGAGGCCGGTGATGCCGATTTCTGAACCTGGTCTAATATATCCAGCTACTGGAGACGCTTTTTGGACGTGTGTCTGGGATGATAAAAAATAATAATGTTTTTGTTAGTGATGCTTTTCTTTTTTAATTGCATATTTGAAACAATTTAAATTCTAATGCAAATTTAATTGCTTACCACCTAATTCTTTTTTAAAGTAATTAATAACGATAATTAATACTCACTGATCAACAACTAATTAATGTTCATAACCCAAATTATCATTTTTTCCTGAATTAGTTAAATCAGCTGTTACTAATTCTTACTATAACTTACATGTCTTTAGAACATATTTGAAAGTGCTGTATTTCATAAGCAGGAATACATCGGTGTATGAGATCTAGACTGCAAACCATTCAGGCACAAGATGCCTAGGCCTAGGGTAACAGTCTCCAAATCAGGATGCAATGCAAAAGATGATTACGCCTTTACAAATATGCAAGATCTGTGGAAAATCGTGAGGTTCCCTGGGGCTGATTTCAGTGGATCCTGGTGTATTTTGGTGGTGGGTGAGTCTCAGCACTGTAGTGAAATCTGTTCAGGATGGGGAATGGTGAAAGTGTCCCAGGCACCAGGGCTGAAATCCACAAATATGAAGAAGTCTTTTCCATGGTCTCTAAATGACATGTATTAGATCATTTTATCGCTAGATGTTTCCTTTCATGAAGTGAAACACAGCCCTGACTGCATATGAACATCTGTGCTTGTGTACGGTCTCTCCAGTTTGATCCCTCATTGTAAAGTGTGGTACCTTATGATGGGGAGGGATGTCTTGTGGTGTGTGGCTCAGCGGGCTAACTGTCTGTAATCAGAAGGTTGTGGGTTTGAGCCCGACCTCGGCGGAGTGGTCACATGTCTGTGGGTCCTCAAGCAAAGCCTTTAGCTTCCAGCTCAACAGGTCCCGTAAGTGGCTGTCCTTTTGCTGCGATACCCAAGTTTGCTCTTGTGTGTGTTTCATGGAGAGCAGGATGAGGTGTGTGAAAAGAGATCTTCCCCACCGCCACCAGGAGAGTTTCATTCTTCTTCAATATGAGGGAGAGCTCCTGGATCAGGAAGCGCAAAATGAAGCGAGCTTCGACGGCTGTCCTTCAGCAACTGACAGATGTCTGAGATTCTTGTTACCATGGTTACTGTTTCTATAAAGCTGATGTCAGGGTGAATTCTACAGACACCACAACTGTCATGAAAGTAAATGTTTCTACAGGATCATTTCATATTCAGTCAACAACTTGAAACTAACACGGGTAAATCATGTTTTATTGTACTTGAGTGTACTATGAATAGTTTGGAGATGCTGTCAGTGTGTATCTCCTGAGAGTGACATCCTCGTGTGACCTTGAGATGACAGACAGGCGGCCCAGGACATCCGTGAGCATTGTGCTGCATCTTGCCAATCTCCTCTGTTTATTTCTTCATCACACTGCTCCTATGGAACGAGAAAACCGCCACACTGTAATTACAGACCAGGCTGAAATCCAGCCATTTCCGCGCTAATTACAGCACTGTCTTCTTGGCTCATGTAGTTAACAGATCATGGACGATGGCTGGTTTGAATCAGAATTCTGGATTTTTAGACAGAATCAGAACTTGTGGCAATTAGGAATTCTGATAAATGGTCCTGGTGTTGATTTCAGTATGGACTACATATATATGTCTAACTATGTCAATATTTAATTTATGCAGGAGGTGACTTTTTAAGTCGTGTCTCAATTGTAGTATTTGTTTTAGTCAGTTAGAGTCACTCTTTTGTTAAAATCAATCAAGCAAAAGTAAGCTTGTGTTTTAACGAGGATGAAAGGAAAGTTGGCAAAAACATCTAGTGAAAAATGCCCATGTAAGTACAGAATAAAAATGTGAATGAATTGATGTGACCACGCCCACTGATCAGGTGATGGGTTATGATTTAATGTGCATCGTATTAAATTGAGCACATTCCTCCTCCCACCGGAGCGAAGAGCGTCTGACCCCATCCTCTGGGATACACGACACCAGCTCAGGGAGGGTCGCCTTGAGCATTGCTGGTCTTTCAGGGAAGGTGGGAGAATCTCAGACGTGGTCAGCAGAGAGGAAGAAAGGAGTATCTGTGTGGGGGCGGTTCACTCCGATCCCTGTATTTTGATGGCCTGTGGCCCCAGTGGAGCTTCCTTCTGCTGATATCCACCTGAATGTGGACTGTGTTGGGCTGGCACCTCGTGCCAGTGGTATGGTATGGCCCTTCACTGAGGAGACTGGTACTGTTTACATTGGCCTTCAGTGCAGCGAGGTCCTATAATACAGACTCAGAAACAGCCCTGCGCCTACTGGCTTATGTCTCAGAGGGAATGAACCGTTCCCCTCCTGCTGAATGGGAACAGTGTAAGTCACCCCCCCCCCCCGGCAGGCTTGCATATTCTAACTGCTAATGGTGTTACGTTTCAAACCTCATCAGAGCCACCTTCCTATGTACTGGGACGCAAATAAATTTTTGTAAGAAAGCGTGCCCCAAGTTTTACAATAAGCCACATAACTGGACTCACTGAGCTGGGTGTTAATTTGTATTGTTTAATTATTGTCAAAGTGTCCAGACACCAAAGGATGTGTGAGCCATATGGAATCAGAGATAAGGAGAAGCCTTCTTCGGGAACGCCATCTGTCTGGTCGCCAGGAGCTGACATTGATTTCACTACACCAAATATTAATAATACGTGTATATTCATAATGAGTGTTGAATGATAAGATCTAGCTTGAATGTACATTGAGTTACAGGGTTGGCTATTCCATGCATGCCTGATAGCCCTAACCTGTACACATAACCTCAACCCTAAACCCAACGCATGACCCTAACCCTAACAAGGCTCTGCTGATGTTAAATTCCTGTCCCTCCAACCCCCTGACCTTGGATTTCAAGTTGAGGAAGGTGTAAGGAAATGTCTTTCCAGGGTTATTTACATCTGAGTAATGATTTGTAGCATGTTCTAGTTAATTAATCTAATAATATGATACTTAACTGCCCACAAATAACCGAATTTAATACCTCATGATTTATAGACGTTTTTAGTCTTATGAAACCTCGTTATTAACTGCAGAGTTACTTTGTGAGTGTAATAATTAACTAAGTAGGAGCTACTTTAGCCGTATGCTGCTCTCTGCTGAACTCTTAACATCTGTAGTATTTTACTAATTATCATGAGGTCAGTTTAAATAGAGTTTTCAACAGTCCGTTCAAATCCGAGTCAGACAGGCGTCATTACCAGCGAACAGAGCAGTTTACTGTTTGCCTCGTAAGCCGTGTTCACTTTTACCAACGTTTATCGACTCGTTTTTCGATCTTCCAACGTTTGGACTATTCCCATATAAACCGGCTGTCTGACAGAAAGCTGGCGTAATTTTTATTAGTAACGATGAAGGATGAAGGGCCATATAAATTATGAACGGGAAAAAAATCTGTTTTGGAGAGAAAAAAAAACATGAAATGCGCAAGCAACGTCGGAAACCATTTGCACTGTCCACTCCTTTAAAATCTCGGAGAAGACTGAGAATATTATTTATTACGGCACCGCGCCTTACTCAATGGCACCTCTGTCTGCAGCCGGGGGGCTGTGGAGTTGCCCAGACACCCCACACGAACCGCTCTTGTCGGACTGTTTGCTCTTCTTCCCAAACTGAGGTTATCGTCAGTGTCTGAGCTTCTGACAGATGTGCAAATATTTGGCGGCGTGCTACCCTGCAGCGTGCCTGATTCCCCGGCCGGAGGCTCTGATCGCCAGGCCCACGCTACACCTGCCCATCTCCACTCATCAACCTCCGCAGCGGTGCACGTTTCCAGGCGTCAAGGAGATAAATTAGGAGAAACCTGACAACGTATTCTTTTGGATAAAGTAAACTTGTACGTTTGATGCTAATTTAATGGTTCCTTTGGAAATTACTGTCAGTAAAGTTGGGTAGCACTTTACTTGAGTGGACGCAAATCATGTAGTATTAGCCTACTTATGTATTAATTAACCACAAACTAAATATTAGTTACATGCTGACGTTATGTTAATTCATCATTAATAAATGGTGGCGGATCATTTATCTCAGGCAGTTAGCATTTCCGTTACTTCTGTAAATCTTAGTGAACTACTGAAGGAACAATTACTGAATAACGCGTGAAATATTGATGTCATGTTTGTTCATCATTAATGAATCATCTTTCATCTTAAGTACTGACTATTTGTTCAAGATTTGTTCATGATTTGTACTTCAGTACTGTACTACTAAGTGTCTTTGCCCCCTCAGGTAAAGTGTTACCGAAAGTTGATTGCATTTTTCAAGGTTCATAGATAGCTACATACAAACAGGTGATACAGTTAACAAGGAAAATATGGAAGGAAGAAGACATGTTTTACTCTTCAGTCCACTTTGTCCCGACCACGAGATTCTTTACTCTGATTAAGACCTTGTCATTCCACTAATGCTCACAAGGTGGGGTAAGAGCTATCCTCACTCTACCAGCCAATAAAGAAGTTGTTGAAGCCTAGTGCAGGCCGCCTGGTGGAAAGAGGCCGCGTAATGTCCTGGGAGGAGCAGATAAACACTATGATGTTATATTTTAAAGGGGATGACTGTTATCCTAAAATAACCAAACGCAATTCCAGAGCAATAACGGAAACCCTGAAGTTTACTTTTAAAAGTCACTCTGAGCAGCTTCTTGTTGCCACTGGAGAACAGGTAGTTTGTGTGTGAGTGAGCAAGCGTGTGGGTGTGTGCCTCCGTCCGTGCTCACACACGCCCCCCACCAAAGACTGAACACCGCAGTGTTCGACATGAAGCGGCGGTTTGTTAAGGCAGCAAGGAGATGAGCAGGGGAGGCAGTAAACAGCCTCGTCCTTATGAGCGGGCCCCCCCGGCCCCTCCAGCCACTTAACACATTCGCTTAACACAGTCTCCCAGCTACACCTGCTCTCCGCCGGTTTGTACAGTAGCTGAGTGAGTGATAATTGATAGAGGTTGAAAATGGGTCTCAGTCGGCGAACAGCCAGTTTTCTAACTCTAAAGCCCCTATTCCATTATATGAAATTGAGTTTTTTATTCCTGAAATGGGTCACCATTATGTGTTGAAGAAGGCTGTCCTGTATAGTAGTGAATACGGGGTAGTAATACTGGGGCAGGAGTAGCCAACCCTGGTCCTGGAGGGCCGGTAGCCAGCAGGTTTTCCATGCTACCAGGTCTCTGATGAACCACACCTGATCTCAGGCAGATAGTAACTCATCAGGTATGATAGAAAACCGGCTGGATATCAGCATTCCGGGATCAGGGTTGCCTGCCTTTGTACTAGGGTGACCAGATAATCCATGTCAGGACACTTCAGGTTTTACAAACTCCTTTTCAACTGATAAGCTTCTGTGCTCGGCTAAATAAGTTCTTCTTGTGTTTTGACTGATATATGTTGTCCTTTGATTGTTGCTTGTCCTTGATTGAAAGACTCGTCCAGCTGTTTCACATTAACATTAGTGACATAAGCATGATGATAGGAGACTGACCAATCAGCACACAGCAAGAACTCAGTGCGTAAGTGAAATCCAGGTCCTGTTAATTGAATTAGTAGTTTACACATCCTGTCCCAGCTCAACGTGTCATTCTTGACATGGATTATCTGCTCGCCCTAATAATATCCTGTTTAGCTAATGACACATGCTAATATATAACTAATTAATATATAAACTAAAATATTCAATAATGCCTTAAACAATATCATATCGTCCCTTTTTTACATATGTATGTTAAAGAACTTACTGAATCCCCATTGTCTGTTTGTTTTGTTACTTTTTCCCTTTGGTGTGTTTAGGATTATTTAGGTGTCACCTCCCCAGTAGTTCCCATGACGACCATCTCTGCCTCCCTTCGTTTTGCGATGGCTGCCTCTGGGCTGGGGGAGCTTTTTATAGAGGAGCTTGTTGACTGTGTTGCCTCTCAGATCTGAACGTTCCTCACAGTTCACTGTAAACCTCCGTAGCTGAGCAGACTCTGTCCGGATCCAAATAAACGTCTGGCCCCCATAATAAAAATCAGCAGCTTCTTTCGCCCCCACTGACTCTTTGCACGCTCATCCACTTCTCTGGTGTTTTGACATTTGAGATACCAATTGCCTGAACTACCTGTGTAACTAATAGGAACATTTTATTTATTAGATAACAAGTGCATTTTCTTTCCATTAAGTAGCTTTTCCTTATACCACTGCAGGTTCTTCAGTTTACAAATTGTGTGGGTTTCTCCAAGGAATTCTTAGAACACATGGTTAGGGTGGACCAGTGTCTCTAAGTTGCCGTAGCGCGTGTATGTACCTTGTTAATGTCTGATATTTCATCCACGCTGTTCCCGGCAATGTGTGGCCCTGTGGATTAGGACTCTGTAGCTGGCAGGGTGATTTCATCGTTAGGCCCTTAACCCCAGTTGCTCCAGGTATTTTTGACCCTGCTTTCTCAATTGTACATTGCCTTGGGTAAAACCATCAGATGAAAATGTAAAATTGTGGATCAGTGTTTCCTGGGGTAGACTCACTGTCACCATGCACTGGAAAACTAGCTATGAAAATAATCATTAGATAATTACATGTGGGCTGGTAATTTGTACAATAAAAGATTGATGGTAGTAATTCTGTACTGTTACTTTATAACTGACAGACACCTTCAGCCGAGTCAGGTGGGTCTCCATAGTGATGGACTGCTGGTTTGGGCTGGGCAATTAACTGTATATTAACTTCAACTGCAGTTTTGACTTCCAAAGATTGTTTCCAGTAACTGTCAAAACGCAATAACTCAGATAAAATGATTATTGTGCCGCACTTCATTTTGCAGTGATGCCTCCTTTTGTCTTGTTTTATACATCCAGTGCAACTTTCCGGACACCTTTTTATTTGTTTCTCTGTTAAAATATATGTAGAGATTAAAGAAATCTACTGTTAAAATGAATTCAACAAATTCAGTGAGTTCAATGAATGCATAAAATTTCTGAAGTCAATGAGGAATCATGCTAAATAATCGTGAGTATTGAGTATACTGAGTATTGACCAAAATAATCATGATATGATTTTTGCCATAATCCAGCAGCCCTACCGCTACTGCTTTCCAGTGCTGCCACTGCATTCCAGTGCTGCCACTGCAACATAAATGCATGAAATTGCCATAAATCCATTAAGAAATTGCCGTGAGTTATGGCGTTGCCAGTGGCAACACTGGCGCCGTGGACCGGCGCTGGATGTTCAATGAATCTGGAGCTTTCTGGGCAGCACGTCAACATTTCCTAGCCAACGTATGTGGAAGGCTGGGCTCCAGAGAGGATCGTCGACCTCTAGAATGGTGGAAAAATTCTGTACAGTCAAGCAGCAATTTGTCCATTTGACACTGCCAGGAAGAGAGCGATATGGATCTGAAACTTTTTATTCACTCTCACAATGGTGATCTTTGTTCTGCAGACCGCTGTTTAAATTAGACCCCATACCGCCTCTCGTAGTAACAGACAGACCCTGGCTTGACACCTGAACCACAGTTGGCCCATGGAGCTGCTCCCGTCAGTGACACATGCTTACATCAGCTGCCTCTAGGTGGCCTTCTCAAGCCAGCGGTGCCATCGCCATTGACTGGAACGGCATGCTGTGTTTTGTCTTAAATTCTTTGTTGTGGCTCTACATGGCAAAAGCATCAGACTGTGTGTCAGGAAAATCATCAGCCTGCTCATACTTTATTTCCAGCTATACATCAGCTGTGGAAAAATCAACTGCTTTCTCTCACTTTTCCCAAATTACTAATGGTCTCCTTTAAGTGGAATGCTGTTTTTTTTTCAGTTTTCTATGTGAACTCTTTGTATACAGCATAGATGGTACTCCAAACTGGGCCTTTGCCAGTTAAAGTAACTGAAAGGAATTGATGGCAACCGCACTTTTTCCAGTTATTTTAAAATGTGTTGTCTGTCCAGTTAGTGACAAAATTGCCAGCTAATTTTATTCACCGAATCCCTCAATCAGCGAATTTTACGTGTTAATAAATCCCTGTATGCGGTGGCCTCTCATCCAGCCCTCTTCACCAATTCTCTGGGCCTGACCTTGATTCCCTACTGTTTACTCTCTCTTAAATCTTGCTCTTGCCTCATTGGTCCCTCGCCACAGTAACGGTTTGAACACCTGTGTCCCCACAAACAGAGGTTCCTCAGTAGTTTGCTACTATGCAGCGCTTGGGCGTGGGGAGTTATACGGTGTGATTAGTCATGAACTAAATACAGCTTATGGCTGTTTACCTGAGACCTTGTAACCACTGTATTCTATACAAGGCTGTTTTTTTCCACCTGACTTTTTAACAAATACTTAGTTGCATGCAAATGATTGACATACTTTTTCCTGCTGTATTTATAGGTAAACTATGACCACCTTGTTTTTGCTGTGTGTGTATCTGCGTGTCATCGCAGCGACGATATACTATGAGGAATTGTCAGGAACGGGTGAGTGACGAACCGTGGTTTTCCAGATGTTTCTGTGCATCCTGCTTCTGATTGAATGCCGGTGTACCTGAGTGACTGCATGTGTCAGCTGATAGCTGTGGTGATGTGGGCTTGACTGCTGGTTTCTTGTTTGTTCCTGTGCCCTGTAGACTTTGACAGCCCACTGAGTGTGAGCATTCCTAAAGAGCGGCCACTGCGCACCCTGCTGGGGGGAAAGCTGGTCGTACCATGCTACTTTCAGGACAACACTGTCCACGATCCCGGCGCGCCCACCATTGCCCCTCTGTCCCACCGCATCAAGTGGAGCCGTGTGACCAAGGACAAAGTGACAGACATCCTGGTGGCCATGGAGGGCAAAGTGCAGATTGAGTCAATGTATTTAGACAGAGTCACCATGGTCAACTACCCTAGGGTGCCTACTGACGCCTCCATTAAGATCACAGAGCTACACTTGAAAGATTCCGGCACCTACCGCTGCGAGGTCATGCATGGAATCGAGGACAATGATGATAACGTTGAGATCCAGGTGCAGGGTAAGCTTACACTGGAACTGTGTTACCTGATGTTTCTTTGCCATGAGTTGATGGGATTCATATTGATTTACCTGAAGTGGTTTCACCTCAGCCGAGTGATATCCCAAAGTCGGCGACCCTGATCTTTCAGTCAAATCTACAGCCAGAGAAATCAAGAGTCCGGAGTCTGCAGAGTCTGGCTCCCATAAAATCTTGATTCTTTTTTTTACTGTTTTGAATACAAAATATAAAAAAGACAATATGGGCCATGCAATTCCAAGTTCTATTCGAGTTCTGTGAATATTTAATTTACTGTTATTTTGTTGCATGTCATATCTAAAATGATTTATAGCTAAATATGTTTCTATACACCTGGATGTTTTACCGTATCAGCTAAACCTCAACCAAGTCACAAAGCAAATCTGAAATGGTCTTCAGTCTGTAATTTACGTCCAGGCTAAATTTGTAATATTTTGAAAGACTCACTAAAAGAACTGACTGATGATTTTCCTAGGAATCGTGTTCCACTACCGCGCCATCTCCACCCGCTACACGCTGACTTTCGAGAAGGCCAAGACCGCTTGTATCCAGAACAGCGCCGTGATCGCCAGCCCAGAGCAGCTCCAAGCCGCCTATGACGACGGCTTCCACCAGTGTGACGCTGGCTGGCTGTCCGACCAAACTGTCCGGTCAGTCACGTTCATCCTAACCACATGCGCACTCAAGTACCACTGGCAGTTTGTAGACAACAAAGAGTGACTGGGCCCTTTCCTTGAGACTTCAGAAAAGACTTTTAGATCAAATTACCCAAGTCATATTAAAACAACATGTAGCACAAAGCTTAGGTGGACTTATAAACTGTGCTGTTGTACTGTAGGTTGTGCTCTCGTACATTTAAGGCACCAATTATTATAGCAAACTGTCTCGGATTGTTGTGTTGGGTCAAACTACTAACCATATTTGCTGCGCGCTAATGACAGGAAACAACTGCAATGTGCTCACACACAATGTTATTTTAAGTTACATTAGCCTAATCGGCTCTTCCAGTGGTTCACTTACCGCGCTGAGGGTCGAAATGCAGACCTTTTTCACGCTGACTTGAAAATGAGACGGGACCAGCGACTCCTGAGCCTGTCACTTCCTTTGCACACAAAAGCCCTTTCTTTGCCTTTCCTGAAAACCTGCCATTACACTGAAGGGTCTCTGTGTTCTTCTGTTCATCCTGCCTGGATCTGTTTTTTATGACATTATATCCACTGTCCTCACACAGACACACACAGTGAAACGGTGTACAGACCTTGCACAGCACATCAGTACTTGCAATGACATGTACTGTGAACTTTCCAGGCGATTTTATGCCACATTAAAGGATGTATCTCGGTTCTGTTCTCTTCCCCAAGAGAAAAAAAATCTAACTTTATGATATAATCATAATCGCAGGACAAGGCATCATTTAACAATGTCTTTCTGTAACCTAAAGGTACCCTATTCATGAGCCGCGAGAACGTTGCTATGGTGACAAGGATGAATTCCCCGGGGTCCGAACGTATGGAGTGAGGGATGTCAATGAGACCTACGATGTGTATTGTTTCGCAGAAAAGATGTCAGGTACTCTGCTCTATTCACAAGCTCAGCAAAAGTCAGGCAGATGTCGTGCTATATTCAGTCCTTCTCCTGTTGCCCCCCCTTGAATTCCAGGCAGAGTTTTCTACTCACTTTCTCCGGATAAATTCACCTTTACTGAGGCGGAGGAGCAGTGTGTGAAACTGGGGGCTCAGTTGGCCACAACCGGCCAGCTGTACTTAGCCTGGAAGGCAGGCATGGATGTGTGCAACGCAGGCTGGCTGGCAGACAGGAGTGTCCGGTACCCTATTAACATCGCCAGGCCACAGTGCGGAGGGGGGCTTCTTGGGGTGCGCACGGTATACCTCCACGCAAACCAGACTGGCTACCCCCACCCAGAGTCCCGCTATGACGCAATCTGCTATGAAGGTAAATGACCCAGCCCCTGAAGTGTGAATGTGGGACAGAAAGGTAGACCTAGCACCAAATGGTATGGTCCTGGTTCTCTAAAAGATGCGGCCATTTTGTTTTCAAGACAAAGAGGAGGGTTCCGCCTTTCCAGACCTGCAGACCACCACCGAGGCAGGCTATGGCCCTGTGAGCATGGCCACTGTCACCGAAGGCCATGAGGTTTTCCTCAGGAACGCCACCAGGGAAAGCGAGCTGACTGGTGAGAAGGTGACGCTGGAGCCAGTGAACATCACAGGCACGGAGGGAATGGAGACCGTGACAGTGGATCTCATTGGCACCGGTGACAATGTTACCGAGTTGCCCCTGTCCCCACCTCCGAGCTTCACTGAGGACTACCTGAACATCACCGGCATTAAAGAGGAGATCATTGATCAAGTGACTGCTGTGCCTGGGCTAGGAAAAGAGCTTACTCCTGAAAATGACACTGAGTCTGTGCCTTCTGTCACCGGTTAGTCTTATCTTAACCTTCTACTTGAAAGGCGAACGGCTGTTTGAGTGATGGACGCAGGTGCTGTACTATTGGTGCATTCTTATCTTGTAGGTGTCGTGTTCCACTACCGCACCGGCTCCGATCGCTACGCATTCACCTTTGTGGAAGCCCAGCTAGCATGCCAGAGCATCGGCGCTGTCATCGCCAGCCCTGAGCAGCTCCAAGCCGCCTTTGAGGACGGCTTCCACCAGTGCGACGCCGGCTGGCTCCTCGACCAGTCCGTGAGGTGAGTTTGGAGTAGAACATTCCATCAGCCACCTTGCTCTTTCTCAGACTGAATGGCGCTCTTTAAGTCAAGTCGATTACACTGTGTGCACCCGGGGATCAGCACAACCTCATCTGAAAGAGCAGTTAATGAATTGATCTGCACTGACATGATCCTGGTGCTGTTTCAACTGAAGGTACCCGATCGTTTTTCCACGAGAAAAATGCTCAGGAGACTTGAATCAGGTACCTGGCGTCAGAAGCTATGGTCTGCGGCCTGCGGGTGAGCGGTACGACGTGTACTGCTACTTTGACAGCCCCAAAGGTGAGAGTCCCAACGAAAACACGGACTTGGCCTGTGTTTGTGTAGTTCAGGGCTTCGATATACATCTGTGCTTTTTCAGGAGAGGTGTTCCATGTCAGTTCGAGTGAAGGCTTTACCTACGACGAGGCAGTGAGCCACTGCCTGGAACAGAATGCCACTCTGGCCTCCACGGCTGATCTGCATGTTGCCTGGAAGCAAGGCTTTGACAAGTGTCGCCCAGGCTGGCTGAGTGACCGCAGCGTCCGTTATCCCATCAACAAGCCGACGCTCCAGTGTGGGGGAGGGAAAGTGGGGGTCCATACTGTCTATAGCTTCCCCAGTCAGACCAGCTACCCAGACCTGTACTCGAGATTTGACGCATACTGCTTGCGGGGTAAGTGTAACATGGAAGTGAAATTCATGTTATTGCTGCTATTTGCTGTTTTTTCTAAAACCCAGGGAATAAATAACAATATTTCTGCACCCCTTAGTTGATCTAATGGCACTTAATGAAACCAAATGGAACATTACGGGGATTGAAGAGGATCTGATCAATATTACATCCATAACTGATCTCCGAAAGCCCGGTAATAAACTTTGTCTGTCACTGTCAGTCGTAAGACCCGACTGCCAAATGTAGCACTGTCATGTTTCTTTGGTGCTACCCTTAAGAATTCTAGAACTTGAAATTTATTTTGCCATAGATGTTGTTGGTAATATTTTCATTCTGTAATGCTGTGATGTAATGGTTTTTGTCTTGTCCCTTTTATTTTCCCTTCACAGTGAGCCCCTCAATAGCTCCTCCTATCTCTGTTGATATCTCTGGCTTCGGTTCTACGGGCCTGCCTTCTGGCACCAGTGGCATCTCTGAGGACATTTCTGGGAGTGCGAGCTGCGTGTTGTCTGGCACTATATCAGGTCTGGGTGAAGACATTTCTGGATCTGGCCTCAGTGGAGATGGGTGTGACATTCACGTGACTCTCCAGGGAAGCGGTGAGATGTTGTCCGGCGAGGGATCTGCATCTGGGAAGCCCCAGGAGGCTGGAGAAGGAAGTACTGGGATCCTCACATTCCCATCTGGGACGGGATCAGGAGGATTTCCTTCAGAATTCAGCAAGGACCTGTCAGAATCAGGCAGTGCTTCAGAATTCATTGCTGAAGATGGCAGCACTGCAATATTTAGTGGTTCAGGAGAAAGTGGAGACTGGTCTGGTGTGGCATCTGGGTCAGGTGCAAGTGGGGACTTCTCTGGATACAGTGGGATACCATCTGGATTCTTACAATCTGGGGACATTAGTGGTTTCTCTGGAGACCTTGATGGTAGTGGGGATTCCATGATTATTCTGCTAGATGGCAGTATGGTAGATAAATCTGAATCCTGGACCTCTACAGAAGAGGGTAGAGGGAATGTGGAATTCAGTGGGTCGGGAGATATGTCAGGATCTGGAATGAGCAGCTTCTTCAGTGAGGATGTCACTGGCCTCGCATCTGGATTCAGTGGCTATGCATCTGCAGTTTGCTTTGGGGATTTTTCTGGGGCTTCCGGCATTCCAGAATTGAGTGGGGCTTCTGGTCTTCCTGATGTAAGTGAGATTTCAGGTCTCCCAGAATTGAGTGGGGCTTCTGGTCTTCCTGATATAAGTGAGATTTCAGGTCTCCCAGAAATGAGTGGGGCTTCTGGTCTTCCTGATATAAGTGAGATTTCAGGTCTCCCAGAAATGAGTGGGGCTTCTGGTCTTCCTGATGTAAGTGAGATTTCAGGTCTCCCAGAATTGAGTGTGGCTTCTGGTCTTCCAGACGTAAGTGGGGATTCCAGTCTTCTTGACACGAGCAGTGCTTCTGGTCTTCCAGATGCGACCAGTGCTTCCAGCCTACCATCAGGAGAGATCTCAGGTGCATCTGCGACTGGGGATGTTGTTCATCTTACAGAGGAGGAGATGGTTGAGATTTCCTTAATCCCCAAGATTAGCCAGGAGCTCGGCAAGGGGCCGGTGGAGATCAGTGGCGCAGGTAGTGGATCTGTGTTTATATCTGGGAGCGGAGACCAGGTTGGTTCTACAAGCGAAGTCACATTGGGAACCTTCTCAGGAGCGAATCCCCATGATCACGTGTCACTGATCAGTTTCTCTGAGTCTGGGGAGCAGGAGCTCAAAAGTACATTTATGGATGAAAATCCACAGGAATCTCGTTCAGACTTGGTGGAATTCATCAGCAAATACTACGTCACTGCTCCAGTTCCCAGTGCTGCCCCCACGCCACCAACCGTCTCTCTACGAATCCCAGAAGTAATGCAGGAGCCTGCATTTGCAGATGGTTAGTTACTAAAACCTTTCGTATTTTAAAGCACTTGATCTTGGTCTCCTTATTCTCATGACAGCATCTATCTTCCTGAATTTTATCAGTATCTCCAGTCTGACACTGTTAGCTGCAGTTGATAAGATCCCACCTTGAATTCCTCAGCCTTCATCGACCCGTGTGACCCAAACCCATGTGGGCCTGGCTCGTGTTCGGTACGAGGTGACATCAGGCACTGCCAGTGCCCTCCGGGTGTCACTGGAGATGCCTGCCAACTGGGTAAGTCATGATAATTTGATACGAATCACTATGCAGGGAAATTCAACCATACACAGCGAACACTTTCTGTGTTATAGAGTAATATTACAGACAATCTGCGTACACTGTAATGAGGAAGGCAGAAGACTGAAGCTAATACTGTGAATTTTATACGTGATGTTCCGTAAATGATGTATAATGCTGCAATTACGATAACTGACCATTGTACTGTATCTTTTAGCAATTCAGTTTTGTCACATTTATTTTGCAGCTTAGTTCATATTTGCTTTTCAAACATTATCATACAGGTGTCTTAACGAGAATTTAGAATTTGATTTTTTTCATATCATTCGAGCTATTTCTGGGAAGCAGTATCCATTCCTGTGTCAGTATATTTGGTGCGGTACTGTGGTCCACACAGCACATAGTAATACAGGAACTCTAAGCATGGTTAACGTGAATTTTCGTCTTTGTCTGATTGTTTCTTCCTTGTATCTCTTTTCCATCGTTTGCTGATTTGTTCCCGTTTCTGGGCCATCATCTTTGTGTTTCTCCGCGTGTTTCAGGATATCTGGCTCATCTCCATGGATACCTTACTCTCAGTCAGCTGACTCCCTTTGAGAGCCTTGCGATGACCTTCCGCCTGTTGTTTTTGCCCGGCGGTGCCCCTCAGCCTGTAGGCACAGCCCTGCTTCTCCTCTTTAACCTTCCTGCTTGCATGGTCGCCCTCCTCTAGCTTCAAAAATCTCTAACCAGAAACCTGCAGAACTCACCGCTGCTAAGCCAGTCGCTTGTCCACACGTTGCCCACGATGCTGCGACTCGTTAGGAAACGTACCGCGAGAAGCACTGCTCCATACATCCCGCGTAAATGACATGTAGCATGAGTGTCCATCTTACACGTTTATCTGCCTCCAACATCGTATGAAAGCAAACGAAGGACGCAGTAAGTCGGTCAGGGACCATGTGGACAGTAACATTACAGTACCTTAAAGGTTCTGATTCTAACATCAATGCTATCCAATGCCCCGCCCCCTCCCCTGCTAGCACAAGCTCCGCCCCCCCGGGGGTGGTAGAGGTAACAGCACACCTATTTTCCAGAGGTGGATGAGTGCCATTCGAACCCCTGCGCCAACGGAGCCACCTGTGTCGATGGCGTGGACTCTTACAAATGCTTATGCCTACCCAGCTACGGAGGGGACCACTGCGAGATCGGTATGAGGTCGGCTTCAGCTAATCGCACTAACCGCCTCACAAAAACAACAGAACCGGTACCAACTCTCAAACAAACGACTCACTGGAGTGGTTTGGTTGGGTCGCCAGGTGTGGCGGTGCGCTCTGCGCGGGTGTTTGGGCTCCTCTGGAACGAAGTTTTCCTTTCGCACTATAGCGCTCCTCTGTCTGCCGGCATTTTGTCCTGTCTTTTGCAGGTGGTCTGATTTAATGACGTCTCCCTCCTGGTGTACGTCAGGTGTTTGTTGTTGTTTCGCAAATTGTTAGTCATTACTTCTAGAATGAGAATACTTTCTACAGGAAAATTACTGGCGACGTAAAAGTCAATCCACCCATTGTGTTTTTTTTTCTATTTTTTTGTTTAGTGTTTAGTGGCGGACTTCGTGGAGGTATATGGGCTGGTGTTTATTTCCTAGGAGCAAAACAGATCTCAGGACACCAATCCATTATCTTCTTGCTTTGTTGTCCCAGATCTTAAGTTCAACGAGAGGTCACATAAAAACCGAAATATTAAAACCATAAAGGAATCGAGATCAATAAAAGAACAATTGTTATGATTACTGGACATAAGTAATTAAATAAAAAGTTAAACTCCTGGTTTTATAGATTGGTGCAGACTGATATTTTGTTCTGCATAATAATTGATACTTTATTGATCCCTTTGGGGAAATTCTCTTTTTGCCTCCCCCGGCTTGCTCTCTGTAGGCGAGAGCAGGCTGGCCGTGAAGGGCAGCCACCCACAGCAGCCCCCAGGGAGCTGGAGGTGAAGGACCTCGCTCACGGACCTGCTGATGTGTGATGGCCAGGCTTCAACTGGCAACCTTTGGATCACAGGCAGAGGCGCTTAGCTTACTGAGCCGCTCACTGCCCACTTGCTGCTCATGTATCTTGCATCTTTGTGACTTCAAAGTGTAAAATAAATCTTGTAAAATCGTTGGCCAGCAATTTTATCAGATAATTTGCACATTTATTCTTGAATTCATCACTGCCCTGTTGGAGCTGATCTGTGTGTCACATGGACAATCTTTCTGTGTTGTTTTGGGTAAAAGGGACTACTGCAGGGGGAGGGGGTCAGGGTGGGGGTCACTCTGCGCATCTGGACTGACTAAGACTCTTCATGGCAGCGTCTAACGAAGGCTGGCCCACTCTCCAGTTGGCTTGCGCGCGGTCTCACTGTCACCCCCTTGCTGTCACTGCAGATGTTCACAGCTGCGAGGAGGGCTGGATGAAGTTCCAGGGCAGCTGCTACCTGCACTTCTCTGAACGTGCGCACTGGCAGGAGGCAGAGAACCGCTGCCAGGGCCTCAATTCACACCTGGTCAGCATCCTTACTCCAGAGGAGCAGGACTTTGTCAACTGTGAGTAGAGAGAATTTCTCGACAGTGACCCTGTCCACCTCTGTACTCTCGATTCACCCCTAAGCCTCTATTTGCCCCCAAAGCCAACACACAGGGTTATCAGTGGATTGGGCTCAGCGACAAGGCCGTAGAGAACGACTTCCGCTGGACAGACGGGAGCCCGATGGTGAGTCTGTCTCCTCCTGCCCCCCGACTCCTCATTCATGCTGTAGGGGGGGGTTTCTTTTACGAAGCTCCATGCCACTCAGCTTGGCAGAGCCCAAGGAAGTCTCACCAACTCTTACGTCATATTTGTCGTCACTGTATTGCCCCCCCCCCCCAAGAAAACCATTAAGTGTTTAGATTTAATTTTATTTCAGTTTGTGCTGGTTTTCCTTCCCTCTTTTTCCATGAGTCAGCAGCAGCCTGGTCTCAAACAGTTATGCCTATGGTCTCTCTGTCGCCCCCAGCTGGTGGAAGTTGTGACTTGCAAGTAAACGGTATAGTTCATCTGAGGTTGCTCAAGTGCAAAGCCAGGATGGCTTTTTCCCACTACCCAGACATTCTTTATTTAGTGTATTGCTCAATTATTTTGGTTTCATTCCTCTTCAGCAATATGAGAACTGGAAGCCAAACCAGCCGGACAATTACTTTAACTCGGGTGAGGACTGCGTGGTAATGATCTGGCATGAAAACGGCCAGTGGAACGATGTGCCCTGCAACTACCACCTGCCGTTCACGTGCAAGAGAGGTCCTGGTGAGAGGCCGCCGCGTCGCGCTGAGCCGCCGCCGCCACCACGCCGCCTCACTGACACCGTTCTGCGGTCCTCCCATCCCCCCTAGTCTTTTGCGGCATCCCACCCGAGGTGAAAAACGCCAAAACATTCGGGAAGAGGAGGGAGCGCTACGCGGTCGACTCGGTGATCCGTTACCACTGTGAAGCCGGCTTCGTACAGCGCCACCTGCCTGTGGTTCGCTGCCTGGAGGACGGGCAGTGGGAGAAACCCCGGGTGGAGTGCATAGGGCGTGAGTATGCTCCACCCTCGATTCACAGCGGTCATAAACAAACTCCGCCCACTCCTGCAGCAAACACAGCATGAACAAGTACATAGTTGTTGTTGTAACGAACATGGGTTACGCGGTTAGCTTAGCGCAGTGGTCACAATCACTTCTCCTGAAGGTCCCCCACTCTGTAGAGCTTAGGTACAGCCCTAATTTAACACACCTGATACCGATAATCAGGCCCTTCAATAATATCTCAGTATTAGGGCTGCACCTGAATCCTGCAGGGTAGCAGATCTTCAGGATCAGGGTTGGTGACCTTGTCTATAACGGCGACCAATAGGATGTTGACTTGGGTTTGCTGGGCGCAGAGGCTGATGGGAAATTCATTTATTTGTCTCTCCTTGCAGCGACGGGCAGCAGCAGTGGGCAAAGTCTACGGAAAAGGTCCGTCAGGACCCAATCAGAATCAGCCAGCAGCACATCCTGGGGAAAACTCCGCTAAGCAGGGGAGGAGAGAGGTTTAAAAAGATCATTTTAAAAAGAACAACAAAGAGATTATAACATAAGAGTGCCCACCTTGTATATACAAACACCAAAACAAGTTAGACATAATTGTGTAGTCCATTTGGGCTTCTGATTGTCATTCTTTGCGGATAAAAAAGTGATGATTTTAATTTGGTTTTCTTCTTCTTAAACCTGACACACAAAACACCGGTTGTACTCCTTCTTTTGTCATTTGGATTTTTTTTTTGAGTGTAGTAGATTGACCACAGAGCTTTGGAAAACTGTAGGACGAGTGTGTCCTGGATCTCGCAACTGCCGAGGGCCTCTGGCCAACGCTATTCCGGAACATCATTTTTTCGGAACCAAGCCTTTCATGTTCACGTACACCTAACAGCAGCCTCCGTCGACCCGTACCGTCTGTGGTTACCAGACTAGCTGGCACTTGGCAGTGGATTGCCACCAATGGAAGATCTGACTTTCCAGGGAGATGGAGGACAACAGAATCTGGGAATCTGAGGGTGTGTGTCGAAAACTTGCTGACTCAACCTGGGAACGGGAAGGGAGGAATTTTAGGAATTATAATATTATATGTACTAAATTAAGGCTTAGCAACAGAACAATGTTTTGGGGAATCGGGGTGGGGAGAGAAATGGGGCAGTAGATTCAGCACCTTCTACAAGCTTGTTTTATGTTAGCCTTCACTGAAACAACTTGTAAGTCCTACCTGAGAGTGGTAAGGGGCATGGAAAGGACACAGTCGATTAATCTCAGCCTTCGGGGATCCACTGTCCTCAGTCCTCAGGCTTTCTGGGGGCAGGTAGGTCTGGAAATGTGAACACTGAATTATTTATTAGTTAGTCCCAGTGCCAAGGTGCGATTGGCACAAAGGCTGGGCCCGCCATGCACTCTGCTGATCCTGGCACGTCCCACTGCCCGTCTCACCCAAAGGTAGATCATTAGCACGTTCTTTGTCTTTATTTCCATGTTTTTGAGAGCGGGACCCTTCCCATTGTTATTTGTTAGACCCCCACCCCCTGTTTTTACTTACCGACTCTTGGGGGGGCTCGTGCAGTGCACAGCATTTCTCATGGGGAGTCAAACAAGCATGAATCCCGTTACAGCAACTAAACTATGCCACCCTGCCAGTGGGTGCAGTTTTCGTTTCGGTTCCCGAGGACATCAGACACTTTCTGAGACCGTTCTAAAGCACAGGGGGGCACTGGCTTCACATTTTCATTTTCAGTGTACATTCCCAGTTCCCCCAGCCACACTGAGGTATCTGACAGCGGTAGCTAGCCTGCTTACAAAAGCAATTTCTCAGCCATACTTTCATGTCTGTGGAAACGCACTTGTTTATAGCAGTTTGTGGGCGGCAGGGCCCCCCCCGAACACCTAATACTCTTTGACACTGTATATACCGGTTCAGCGAGTAAAAATACTGTACTTTCCTTGCTTCTCGCTCTGTTCCGTGGCCTGCCCAAGGATTTTATTACATGTGGCTGTCATCCAAGATGGCTGCCACCCACCTGCAGTACATTGCATAGACAACGGGGTGACCAAGTGCACTCCTGCCGTAAGCTATAATGGTGCATTAATTTTCCAGGCAAAATCCTGCCCTACGTGGCTATGGCATTGCCTTCATGTCAGATCCCAGGGGGCGTGGCTAGAGTCAGATGTGACTGGACCCCCATGTTGCCAGGGTGGGCCGGTTGCTGTAACGGTCGCTGCCTTTCTGCTGCCTCGTGACGCTCGTGGTCAGCCAGCGCCCCACTGAGTGCAGGGGTGTCCCCAGGGGCAGCGGGAGCCAAACTGTTTGTGCTTGAATATCTGTGTGACAATTTGCTCAGACGTCGCAAATGATCCCAAATAAAATGTTCTGTATTTGACGCCAGCCAGAATTTCGCTTTGGTGTGTGGAGCGTAAACACTGAACTCTGTATGTGTGTGTGTCTGTGCGTGCGTGTGTGTGGGGGGGGGGGGGTCATACGAGGACCGAATGTCCCCACAATGTGGTAAAAACGTGTTATTTGACATTGTGGGACCACCTTTTGAGCCCCCACAAGGGGAAACTCAATTTTATAAAAATCTGTGACTGCAATCAAAAAACTAAAAATGCCAAGAAGTGTTTTATTTGGTTACTTAAGGTTAAGGTTAGTGCTGGGTGGGGGTTAAGGTTATGGTTATGGTTAAGGTTAGTGCTGGGTGGGGGTTAAGGGTGTCATTGTTGGGATTAGGGTTTTTTTCCATATAAATGAATTGGAGGGTCCCGACAAAGATATGAATACAAACGTGTGTGTGTGGTGGCCTTTGATGGTGGCCTAAATTGAAAGTGCATTCCAACAAACATCCTCTACACACAATGCGATGCAGACACGTCTAACACATAATCTTCACTTATTTTGTTGTATGTTTCACAACCAAGACACAGAATATGACATATGACGTTGATACCTCAGTTGTGAGACCTTCCGCCTTGCCCTGGTGTGACAGAGGGCACGTGGACGTCAGTCCGGCAGGTTCTAGGCCGCCGAAGCAGCCGTCGTGCCATCATTGTGCAGCGACTGTGAAGGGCGGGGGTTTGCGAGCATCGCTGAGGGTAAAAAATCAGTCACAAACCCGCAGGCACGCATTGCGTACTGTTCGACATCCACTCTCCTGCTCAGACCATTAACATGAAATTAATATTCACACCGTATACCGTATAACTTTGCCACAGTGGACACTTTCATTAATTTCAGCTTGCTCGAATGGGCAGGGTATGGAATAAAAGTGTCTTTTTCACCATAAGCTGAATTTCAGCAGTGTTTGTGAGGCCGGTTGGCGTAAATAAGATGTCTTCTAGTTATAAGAATAACCTTACACAGGTTTTATTTGCTCTGCGAGGGAGGTGGGCCGCAGTCGCTAACATCCCCCCAGGCTGAATGGAGCCCTTCTTAAGGTTCGCACACTGACCGTCTGTATGTCCAGGCCGTTTCACCTCGCTAGCCTGTAGCGCCTCCTCACCACGCAGCCTCTGCTGAGGGCCTACAGTGCCCTCAGCTGGCAGATTCAAGAAGTGCACATAAAGTAAAACTCCCAACCTCACAACAACCGCGAAGACCAGTGGCTCTTAAAATTTATTTTTATTCCATAAAAATATATGTAGCTGGCATCCTGTCCAGAGTGCACCCCTGTAAGCCCCCCCCCCCACACACCTGACCAGGAAACACAGTCAGAAGACAGATGAATGAAAAATACATGAGTATCTTCTTTAATATCTCCAAATGCTTTGTTTTCTCTGTATTTGTCAGTTTTCTATGCTTTTATTACAAGTACATATTAACTTCATTAAAACCTGAATATTGCATATTTAATGTTTATTATATTACTGCAATACATTTTGGCATTAAGATAATTAGACAATATGAGACATGGGATTCCACTATGAAAAGGTAGGTATTAGACTTCTCCAGAAAAAAATTATTGAGATACAATCACAGACACAGTGTCCCCTTATATACTGTAATCATTCATCCATCCATTTTCTGTACTGCTTGCCCAGTACAGGTTCACAGTGTATAGTAACAAAAATATAATATTTTGAAGTGTAAAAAATGCCATTGTCTAAAAAAGGACAACTTCACCCAAAAGAGACATAGAATAAAGGGCAATAAATCAATTTCCTGTTAATCAGCAATGGTGTCTGGCCATTTTGTTATACAAAACTCATAAGCGTACAACATTTCACTTTTTAAAAAGCATAGTATTTATGAGATACTTCACAGAATATAATTCTGAAAAGAAATCTGGTTCTCTTTCTAGATACTCAGGTAATAACGGATTGGAAACGTATAGTAAGCAGAAATTAATATAGTCTGTATCAGGGGCTTAGTAGTAAAACAAAGGACAATATAAGGCCAATAATGCTGCATTTCACCGGTCCAGAACAGCAAAAAAGACATGTGTGAGGTTAAATATAGGTAGAACATTTTCAAACATTCGGGACTATTCTGTGTAGGAGATTTTAGCTACAATCACTCGAAGCAGATGTCTTCTGGTTCTATTCATCTCCATCTCCAAAGTTTCCACTGGGAATGGCATCAGTAGGATGGTGCTCTATGACTGCAGAAACAACATGCAGTGCATCCAGGCGACCACTAGGGGCACCAGCGGTTAGGGGATAGTCCACAGTGCAACTCGGCAAAAGTAGAGGAAGCTTCAGGGTGATGTCACAGCTGTAGAGGGACTGTGATGAGGTCCCGGAGGCCCCACTGGTGTGGTGGGATGCGGAGAGCAGGGGCATTTAAGGGGCTCGGAAGCAGTACACGCCGTACTTTTGATGCTGGCCGGGGAAGCCCAGGCTGCGCACCCCGGGCCTCTGGGAGCCGCAGTTGGGGCGTGGGGCGGAGACCGGGTAGCGGAGGCTGCCGTCCGCCAGCCAGCCCGCGTCACAGTGATCCAGGCCCAGGAAGCGCCAGGCCGCGTACAGCTGACCCACCTTGGCAATCTCGGAGCCGTCCTCCTCGCACGCCTGCACGGCCTCCGTGAAGTTCAGCTTCTGAGGGTGCTGCAGGAAATACACCTCACCTGCAGGGGGCACCGCACACAGACACCAAGCATAGTTAGCATAATACACATATGTGTCAAATTGTGGCCTGAATATTTCTGTTGTTTTAATGTTTTTAAAGATACAGCTGCTGAGTTCTATTACAAGCGGGGGGGGGGGGGCGGGGGGGGGGGCGGGGCGGGG
>JAODLD010000008.1:5679584-5701753 GCA_026781065.1 Mormyrops boulengeri | reverse complement strand
CACCTCCCCCCGCCCCCATGGCTCCACAGAAATCAGGCAGCAGGCAGGACACTAACTGTGCAGGGAAGAGGAGAAGCAGAATGCATCGTACAGGTGCAGGCGCCGGTGACGGGCTCCATAGCTGCGCACACCGGGGGCCAAGTCCTGGCCCCCGCATGGTGTGCGGGACGCCGTGATTGGGTACTGCACTGTGCCGTCAGCCAACCAGCCAGCATTGCACCAGTCCAGCCCCTCCTCCCAGGCACTGAAGAGCTGGTCAAAGGTGGCCAGCATTGCACCCTGCTCTTCACATGCCTTCTGAGCTGATGAAAAGTTCAGCCGGTAGCGCCCCCTGGAGGGCTGGTAGGGAAATACGACACCTACCAATAGGGTAAAATGATATTTCAATCATCACCATTTTCTAGTTGCATAGCTTAAGGCATAAGATAAGTGCAGGTGTATTTTTATTTAATGGGTAACTTACTTCCGCACACATTTTTTTAATAACTAGGTTTCCTAATCTGAGATATATCTGCTGCTATTTACATACAGGGGTGTCGTTAGACATTTTGGACCCAGATCAATCATAATATGTTCCAAATTTTTTAAGGCCCCTATTGCTCTGTCCCCACATTACGGCACCCCTGTCCACATCATTTTACACATCTAAGCAGGTGCATATTTTACTGGGGAAATTCAGTCTAAATATGTTTCTCAAAGTTACAGCAGGCTAGCCTTCACTGAGAGTTAACCCTGCAATCTTGGGGGTACTTTAAACAATAGATTACCCTAGCCACTGATTTGCTGCTCCAGAGAGACGCTTATAGGGACCGTCCATACCGCGCAGCTCCAGATCCACGACAGCACTCTCGTCTTCCAGGCCGTCGATGACCTCGCAGCGGTAGCGCCCAGCATCGCTGATCCGCAGATCGCCCATCACCAGGGACGCCTCTCCGGGGGAGTCCTGCAGCAGGCGCACACGTCCCTGGAAGGCTCCGAAGGTGCGATGGCGATGGCCGATGGCCGCCAGCACGTCGAGCTCCTTGCCCCCCTGCACGGGCACCCAGGACCACTTCACCCGCGTGCGGCGGGGGCTCCGCAGCTCAGGCTGGTAGCGGTACCGGCACGGCAGCGTCACGTTGCCACCCTGCGCAGCGAAGATGGACCACTCCGTGGTCTCCACGATGAGCTTCACGCCATTGAAGTGAACTGTCAGTACAGTGCAGATATAAAACGGGATCAGTGATGTGACTCGGCAAGCTTTACTCACAGAAATAATTCAGAGATGGGGGGGGGGGGACTTCAAATATACATTTCACTCATGGGCAAACTGGAAAATTATATGATTTCATTGAACAGCCTGGATGACACTGGAGGCCTGCAGAGAATATTAAATAAATTGTTATTCAATGGAGTATAGAGTTTCCGTGTTGGTGGATAACATTTCAATAATAACATTTTTAATTATTCTGAACCTCTGCACCCTTTATTATTAGTTGTCGAAACCCTCAACCCTGGGGTCTTATGCAGAGAACAGGCGGTTCAGGGCTGCTGTATTGCATTACATTAAAACAGCTGCGTGTTTAAGCGCAGAGCTTAGTCTACATACTCTCTCCATTTCCGTTGCCATTCATGATGTCATGGTAGAAGAAGCCGTTGGAGTAGCCTGGAGCAGCCTGGCACAGGTAGAGCAGCTGCCACAGGACAGCCAGCAAATGGCGGGCGCTCATGATCTGTTCCCGACGTTGTGTGACTCTTCTAAGGTCTGACCTATAGCAGTAACAAATGCTGCGATTAACAACTCGCATCATATCCCTCAAGAGACAAGACCGTCTTGAAAGGCGGGATGTGACCAGCAGAGGGCAGCAGCGTGTCGTTGGTGAAAGATGTAGCCTACAAATCACCGTGCCTGGGAATTCTCCTACGGTGGATATAGACTGTCCCTGCGTTCGAGTTTACGAGCTACTAAAAATAATCGGTTGCACCACGCAAATAGTTTCAACGTATGATTTAAGGTGCACTTTACACCCAACCTCATTTACGCTTAGCTGGTGCAACCCACTGCTAGTGATTTCAAACTTTTCAAGTATATTCATTACACTCACATATAACAGTTTGAGGCATGGACGTAAATTATGAGGGGGATGGGGGCTTAATCGCCCCCCCCCAGTAATCAAAACCAGCAAATACTACCTCTTAAATGGGTGAAGAGCTCAACCCTCCCCCCCCCAATTCCCAACGCTCAACCCAAAGTTATACCCTTAACTTGTACTCATTAGTACTTATGATGGCAAGTACAACTTTTGGTTGGTTATTTTAGAGCAGTGACGTTTTATATTGAAGAGATTAAAAATAAGAATAAATCGATATTTTAATAAAATATTTCAAAACACTTTTATTGTGTGAAATTAAGAATGAATCAATCCCCCAATTACAGCGGAATTTGTTGAGGCATGAAAGAAAAGAGCTGGCAGGTTTCACTAAGTTTGAGATTGCCGGTTTGCACAATGGGGCAGTCTGCAAGAGCACCGTACTGCGTCTGATAGCTAACTGTCCAGGGGTCTGTGTTTGAGCTCTAAATAACAGGCCTAATGTTTAAATATTTTAGTTAAAAAAAAGAAGCAGCGCTTCGGGCTTACAGTAAACACACCTTTATATAACCCTCGAAGGACTGCCAGCAGATGGATCTTTTATGAATAGACTACATCATTTATTAATGATTATTATGTATTAACCTGTGATTCGCAGCAGTACCATCCAGGCTGTGCCACACTGACCTCAAACTGCAGAATATGTGACTAATGTTACAGATGAGATAAACACACGATACCTGCCAGTTAATCCTGCCGGCCTTAAAGATCAACTTGTCACTCATCTGCAGAGCTCGCATGGAAGAGGTAATTCAAATTGATATAATGAGCGATTCTGTCAGCTGCAACACAAGTGTAGTCCATCGAGGTACCATTAGGCAGGTATGATTTACTCTGCTTTTGTTCAACAGAAAAATCAGCAGTAAATTGCAATATATCTAACATCAACCTCGATCGCCGTAGTCCTAGATAGAACAAGTGACATTTGATGCCATTTAACGTTTCCTAAACCTGAAATTATAAAAAGAAAGTAATGAACACGTTGTTTTAAAAGTAAAGTTAAGTAGGCTACTTGCATAAGTGAACTACAGTATTTATTTACAATTTTATTATATATGCTGAAAATGTCACCGCAGTCAGTTACATCAACGACACTTTACATAATACATCAAATATATGACAACAAACTGTTGTATGTTTTCTTTGACCATTGCATCGCCATTGCATTTGTAAGAGTGATATGCTGTGATCTACTCACAGATGTGCGAGCTGGAACCTCGGGTGCGATTCGCTCCTCCAGCTGTGTCTGAGAAGATCGGCTTGTAAACCACAGTCACCGCGTTGCTTTTAATTGACCTTTGAGAGAAAAAGTGTATTATGACGTCATACGCCAAATCACGCCCCCCCCCCTTCTGCCACCTCCCCCAAACTGCGAGTTAACGCCTATTAAAGACGCAGCGTCTTTCCTCCAAGATAAGGCTGTCACTATGAAATCCCTGTGCCATGTTAATAAATAGTAGCACGATTTCACCTGTACTTCACTGTTTTATTGCCTAGATTTCAAGTGGGTGGGTGAACTCTGTCATTAAACTGAAAATACGTTAAACGGAAATTTTACATATATTCATCATTAATGAATCATGACGCATGTTTTATCTCAAGCAGTTACTATATTCGTTATTGTACCTGTTAATTCTGCAAACCGTTGTGAACTGCTGAAGGAACTACTGAAGGAACAAGTCATGAAAAGCACAAGTTAAATACTGATCTCACGTTTGTTAGTCTAATGAATTGTGACGCATCTTATCTCAAGTAACTATATTTGTTCATGATTTGTTCATGATTTGTTCTTCAGTAGTAACTGAATTATTGCTAAGTGTTTGTGCCCCATCAAGTGTTACCCCTGTGGTTTGAATGTCGTTAAAAACAGCGCTTTGTACTTTGAGGAAATGGCTTGAAATCCTTTGTAATGCTGAATCGACGCAATGTTAAGAGTGCAAAACTTCAGGACAAAATTCCTCTATTACCACAGGACCATTAAAAAGTTATTTTGAGGTGTGAATAGCAAAGTTTATCTGTTTCTCCAGATATATGTTTTCCTATCACAGCTCGAGAGATTAGCGGCTGCCTCACGAAGGGAAACAGCAATGCTCGCATTTGAACCCGGAGCCACTCGGAGTGACTGACCCCGCATTCTGAATCAGGCAGCCTCCTCCTCTGCGTGCAGTCACTGTTCCTCACAGGTATAATTTTAGCGAAGCTATTGTCATTCAGAAACGCACAGGCCACCGCGGTCAATGGCCACTTGTCAACACCGGTGGGGAGCGAGGAAAAGGCTGCAGAGTGGCCTTTGGTGAGAGCAGGATACGGCGCCCCAAAACCCCATTCAGTCTTGCACTACCATACCTGCTATAGTTAGGCTGTGAAAAATAGTCAGATGTTGCCGAGTGTGTGTGTGTGTGTGTGTGTGTAATTATTACATTGTGGGGACCAGATTTCCCCACAATGTGATAAAAACCTGTAACTTTTTACTTTGTGGGGACGTTTTTAGGGTCCCCACAAGGATAACGTCAATTTTATAAAAATCTGTGGCTGCAATCAAAAAACGAAAAATGCGGTTAAGCTTAGGGCTAGGGTCAAACCAAAACAGGTGAAAACAGAACAAGAACTACAATAATTAACTAACGCTAGACATGCTTTGGGAGACACTGGCATGAAGTCATACAGGAGTCAGGCAGAGAGTGACACAGAAGCAAGCAGTAACCTGGAGCTAATGCAAGAACAACTACAGTGACCAATGGGGGAACAGAGCAAGGGCAGGAACTGAAATACACATGATAGAGTAACAGGAGACAGGTGTGGGGCACTTACTGCTTACAATATAAGCTAGGAATACTGAACCACAGGTGAGGGCAATCAACAGACAAAGGGTCAAACACCAGGGAGTCTGGAATAACAAGGGCCACCAAACAATACTACAAACATTGAGCAACAGGGAGCAACAATAAGGAGCCGACAGAAATACACCAACACGAGATGTACAAAGAACCACAGATGTAAAATGCTAAACATAGTTTGAAGACATGACAAGAGGGGAGCTTGATTATTAGCCACCCACGTAGCCCAGTTTGCTACACAGCAGTGTGGGGAACAGGGGAATACACTAGTAGGAGCTAGAGACCATGGGATGGCCAGCATCACCTGCTGGCCAAACGGGGAACTAACATACAGAAAGGAAAAAGACAGGGACCGATCCTCACACCTGGGGAAATCGGGAGTGTTGGCATGTAATATCACAGTACCGACGGGTCTCCAGCGCAATGGCAGCAGGGGGCGTTTCAGGGCCTGGGGTACCCCCCCTCATAGGCACAACAGACAGATATGTTTGAAGTTAACTGTCCACCTTTTACAGAAAAAAAGACACAGATGAAAGTGTTTGCCGGGGGCCCAAAATGCCGGCAAGGCGTGAATAGCAGGGACATGGGAGGCTGTAATTTGCGCAATAAACTTCACTCTGAGAGGACACCTCATGTCGTGCGAGTATTTGGACGCAAGGCAGATTTTCACAGGGGAAAAAAGGATATGGGTGTGTTTTGAGCTACACAGAGGTTCCCCCTGTGGTGGGACAGTGTGACGGCACTCGTTTGTCATTGCCCATATGGTACCCTGGGACCTATATTGGCTTTGTAAAGAATTCTTCCCAAAGAGGGTGGAACGGTCATGTAATTAAAAGGTTTCAAACCAAACTGGAAGCCAGAGCGTTACTCAAGGATGTGGGACTGCAGTGGTTGGAGGGTGTGTGTGTGTTTCTTTTTGTCCTTCAGCGGTGGCAAAAACACGCAGGACGTTTCTAAGTGGAATGTTACAAATATTCTATTGGGGCTCAGTTTTAATGCTGGTAAGGTTACTGCGTGGCCGGGTGACCGCCTGCCTTTCAACGTCGACTGGGTGAAAACCAGAGATCCAGCCTCAGGCTGAAGGACTGAACCCTAGCGAATGATTTTAGGGGCAATTAGGCAGTAACTCACTGGGGTCACAAACACACCTCGTTTGTCTGTGGTGAGAGAAGCAGCAGCAGGGGTGAGGCAGGGTGTAATTACTGTTCATAAAACGCCATGAGCCAAGCGTTTTTTTTTTTTTCCCTGAAAGAGCCCCCTGTGGTAGCAGATGGGTCTCCCTTCTTTGTGCTTCCTGCCAGGGGATTCACTGGAATGTGCCCCCCCTCCCCCCCAATCCAACTCACGTGAGGAAGTCCCAGACCCAGAAAACACGGTACCAGGCCTGCTACCTGTGTCAGCAGGGCATGCCAGAAACATAACAAAAGTCCGGTCTGGTCACGTTATGTCGGCTATGTGTGAGTAACGGTGACGTCTATGTAACTTAAACCTGGAAAAGCAGGCAAAAAATACACAGAAACTGACACATTTTTGAATCTCACCCCTCAGATCGCGCATTTATTTCAACTAGCAAACACCTGCATCAAAAGCAATTTGTGTACCGTACAGCTTCCGCACAAATACAGCTGAGGCTCGTTTAAGCCTTTCGGCGTCATCGCTTCACCTGAAGGCACCGCAGTCGGCATCCTGCAGACTCACCTCTAAGTGCGCCACCTGCTGGCCACAAGCTGAGGCTCGTTTCACCAGATACACATCAGTGTGACTCAGGAACAATCACAAATGAAAATCAACAGGTAATAAATGTGTGAAGTAAATCCTCAACAAATCCACGTCAACGTGAGTTCTGCCAGCTGTCTAATAACAGCGACAACAAAGCGTTTACACTAATATATCTATCACTTCCCCCCAACCAATACATCTTGACCCTTAGTAATATGAAAGCATGAATCATTTTAAACAAAAGCAACAGGACTCAGGTTAGTGATCTTATCAAAACATTTCTGCGCAATAACAGCTATAGTAACTAAACATGTTACTGTTTTATAGAGTAAACACACTCTCTGAAAATTTCTCTTGCATATCAGACAGCAGAACAATGGATCACTTAGAAGCGTAACACACAGACAACCTGTGTGTTATACTGGTCACTGAATTTCCCTGTTTCAGAGTGAGTGTATTGTGTAAGGAGGCATTTCCGATTAAATTCACGTGACTTTCTGCACGGCCAGGGTCGTCCCTTTCATCTCTCTAACTGTGTGTGTCACGCCCTGCAAACATCCCCATCCAAGCCTTTCTTGTCACACCTTTGATTCTCTCCTGGTAAAATCCGTAAACTAGCATCAGTTCTGACTGACTTTTCAACAAGTGCAGTGGCAGGGGTGAAGGTAACATGGGGGCCGGTACGTCTCTCCTCGGGGGCTGTGGATGACAGGCCGGGAGGTGTGGGTGGGCGGCAGGCCGGTGGGGTGACGTCATGCTCGAAGTATGGGCTTTGCGGACATGTTGGGACTGGCAGCCAGGCAGAAAAGCAAACGCAGATGTAGAGCGGAGAGAGCGCCACCGGGAGGACAGCCTTCTGCATCTTTACACCAACAGCCGTCATTCACTGCAATTAACCAGAATTATACTGAATGCATTGAATGGTATCATAAAGCCCATTGCTCTGATCTACAACCGACATCAGTGACAGCCTTCAGTGGAGTGACATCAGAATTCTTAAGCGTATTAAAACCTGGACCATCTGGTGTTTTTCACTTTGTCTTTGCAAAAGCCGTAAGGGACACCTTTGCGAGGGTCTGCTCGGAAACTCGGAATATCCCCCAGCGGACTTTCGATCTTGGCTCTGTGAAGCCGTTCCAGCGGGAAGTTTACATTGGAGAAAAAAGGAAGATGGACTTTGTTGAAAGCATAAGGAGGACCACCATCTTTCATCTCTACCCAGGGCTGAATAAACTCCAGTGGGAGATATCTGCGGACGAGGCTGGGCCTGAGTGGAACCATCTGGCTGTATGGGCCTTTTAAAATAAATTTATTAGAAAACATCTACTCTCTGATATCTACAATAATGATTCACTACTTCATGATACAAGCTTGTTTAGCTCGACAGCAAATAAAACAAGCAGCATTACAAAGTCCCTGAGACACGATGACAAACGTCTCAGCAAAGGTCACATCACATCGTGGTCCAGCCCTAAACAGCTTGGATCTAATATCATTAATTCTCATCAGATGTTTCTCATTGAAAATGAGATCCTGGGATTTATCGCCATGATGTGAAGAGGAAGTTGACGTTCAAAGGATGTGATTGGCTGATGAAACCTTCACAGGCAGCTGGGACAGGTGAAACTCTGCCCCCTGTGGTCGAGGACAGCAAGTGCGGGTATGGCAGGGAGGCAGTACTCAGAAGGCGGGGCAAGGATGGGGCGGAGACAAGGTGGAGGCCCCAGTTGGCTGGGCGTAGCTAGTCGTCACATCCCAGCAGCTCCATTCGCAGGGTGATGCGCTCGTGCCAGTCCCAAGGGAGGATGCGCACGAATTGGGCATAAAACGGCGGATCAAAGACATTCTTCTTATGCACATTGTTGTCAATGTTGCCTTGGAAAATCTGGACCAAACAAACAAAGCTGGTGAGACTGAGCCTAACAGGGGACAGGCAGATGGGGCCTTCACAGGATGGAGTAACAATTAGCCACATGAAGACATACGTGTTGACATCAGTTTTTACAAACTGGTCTGACTCAAGGGCTCAGTTTAGTTCACAAAATGAGATTAAACTACATAGTTCATATCAGAGCACTGAGAGAACCCATCCCAGCAGTCACAACACCAGCTTGCACGGACCCAAAGGAGCTGAACACTATATGAAAACCGCATGGCTTGTAGATCACAAACCAGCGAGCTCATATACTCTCAGCCCATGGGATACTTTGTATGAATACAGAGCACATGACCTGCCTCTGTGGATCAATGCCTGTGTGTGTTCCCACAGATGCATGATGGGAAGTGAGGCACAACAGACTGCAGGCCAAGTTCAGGGATGTACCGTACTGACCTTATCTGACTTGGTCTTCTGGTCTTTAAAGACAGTCCAGGAGTGCCCATCGTTGCTGTACGCCACCTTGAAGGCCGTCACAAACTGAACCACACCGAAATCTTTGGCTCCCTGGGTGATGATGCCAGTCAGTCGCTTTGGTGTCTCCAGGTCCACCTGCAGGAAGGCAGGTTAATGTGGCTGTAGGCGGGGCATGTGCACAGAATGGGGGCGTGGCCAGCATGGCCAATCTCACCTGCAGCCATTCTGAGCGGTTGTTGCTGGCCGCGGACCAAGCGTTGGTCTTGCCCTGCTTGTCAAGCCGGGCATAGTGAGGGTGCCACGTGAAGGCGTCGATTCCCCAGGTGCGGAAGGCGCTGGAGGCCGACAGCTGGTCGTCCAAGATAAGGCGAGACTTCATGCCCAAATGCTCAGAGCAACCTGCCGTGTTTAAATACACTGTGAACAAGACAGTGAAGAAAGGATGATAGGGATGCGGCAGGCATGTGGGCATGAGCAAACAAACAAACAAACAAACAAACAAACAAACAAACAAAATCAGCAACGTAGGAGCCGCCGTGCAGGCGGGGCCATGCAAACAGACCCACGTGTCAGACAGGCATGGCTGGCGGGCAGAAGGCACTGTGCGTAGCGATGAACAAACGAGGAACAAACAAACGAAGAACAAACTCATCATGCAAAGAGCTGTCACCAGCTAAACTAAGCTCCGCAAGTCAAAACAAGAAGCCAGATCTGGGCCCGTGACCCTTTCATCTCACGGCAGCTGGAAGACTGGAGCAGTAAAGCCATTTTTTACACCCTCACGTCGTTATCTGGGCCAACCAAAAGAATTTTAACCACAGAGCTAGTCTCACCTGTCAGCGTTAATAAAATTACCAGATGTGCACAGGTCAGTACTCTTGTTTTAGCTAGGGCTTTTTACAATTACAATTAATGACAGATGAAGACTGCATGTGAGGGAACATCAGTGGCTGACAGGTCTGGAATTAGTGATGTCATCGGGACTCCAGTGTCTTTACCGTTGAGCTCGCAGCCCATCAGCTCCATGCGCAGGGTGCACGCCTTGTGGCACACCACAGGGATGATGCGCATGTACTGGGCCACCAGGGGCGGGTCTAGCAGGTTGGTCTTGGCGCTGTCGTTGTCCACGTTTCCGATGAAGACCTGCCGGACAGGTCATGCTTAGATGACACACGGCTTCATGTCCGGATTAACGAGTCGATAGGTGGCGTTTAATCACCTTCTCGCCCCCTTGGCTCTCAGACTGGTACATGGTGTACGTCACGCCATCCAAGCTGGAAGCCACCTTGAATGACTTAATGAACTCCACCATGCCCATTCGGCTGGCCCCCTGGGTGATGATCCCCGTCAGACGCATCTTTCTCTGCAAGTTTATCTGCGGTGGAAACAACATGGATGGGGGAGGGGCTGTCAAGGCACAGAGAGCTCTGGGAGGCATTGGGTGCGTGGAATCCTGGGCGAGAGCCAGGCCCATTGGGCAGGTGGCTGAAGAGCTGTGTGAAAGCCATGCCCTCTAGGCAGGCGGGTGAACTGCTGCACCAAAGCCACATCTGCTAGGCAGGTGGGAGGGAGCTGTGTGAAAGCCACACCCACTGGGCAGGTGGGAGAGAGCTGCATGAAAGCCACACCCACTGGGCAGGTGGGAGAGAGCTGCATGAAAGCCACACCCACTAGGCAGGTGAGAGAGAGAGCTGTGTGAAAGCCACACCCACTAGGCAGGTGGGTGGGAGCTCTGTGAAAACCACACTCACTAGGCGGGTGGGAGGGAGCTGTGTGAAAGCCACACCCACTAGGCAGGTGAGAGAGAGAGCTGTGTGAAAGCCACACCCACTAGGCAGGTGGGAGGGAGCTCTGTGAAAGCCACACCCACTGGGCAAGTGGGAGAGAGCTGTATGAAAATATTATGAACAATATTACAAGAAATAGTGCCAATGTAATTGAAGCATTTTACATAAATGCATGCACATAAGTATTTTTAAATTCCTTTTGAAATATTTAAATCTAATTAAATTGTTGTAAATGGTAATTTTTCACCATGCATATAAAAATTTGGAAAATATTTTCGTAGGAATTTTAGAATTTTAGCAGATTTTTATCCTTGGGTATTTTACAGGAATTATCCAATTCAATAGCAGGCCCACTGCTGCGATTCTAACCACTAGGCTTCAGTATGTGTCTACAGGTATGTGCTCATAACCACCACGCCACCTACAGGCCACACACCTGTATCCAAGGATTCTTGTCATGCGTGGCAGAGGTCCAGGCATTGACAATGCCCTGGTTGTTGAGTCTGGCGAGTTCGGGGCCCCACCGCTGCAGACCCAGGACCCCGTAGTGGACTGAGGAAGCCGTTATCTGGGACTCAGAAATCCCGCCCCCCTCCATCCCCAGCAGAGAGATGCATCCTGGGACAGAGACACAATCAGCCTCGTCTCACTGCAACTCTCAACCCCCATCTTATTCTCTTTAAACACCCAACAGTAAGTAATTATTTTTCAGGCAACATCTGAAAAACAACAGCTTGTTATTTGGCCCAAACATCCCACTCAGTTCCCTCTAGCTTTTGTCGCTAACACAATGGGCCCTTTGCTGCCTGAAATCAGCGATTAATCGTCTTATTGGGAAGCCCAGCATTCCCATGTATGGCCTGCTATTACCGTCCTAGAGACATGGGCTTATTCCAACAGGGAAAACTTTCAATTCGCCCCGGTTCTCACTGGATGTCTCCCCAGCAGTTACAAAAGAGGCTTAACTTGGAATACAGCTCAGTGGGATTACATGTCTGAGCGGTGGCGGACCGTGGACATGGTGGGGGCAGGGGCGAGTACTCACGCAGCTGACAGTGTTTCCCAACGTAGGGTGTGGGACATCTGCAACTAAAGTCCCCATCCAGGTCTCGACAGATTCCTCCATTCTTGCAGGGCTGGCTCACACAGTCATTCACATCTGAGGGAGACCAGAGGTGGTCAAAAGCTTTTACAACAACATTTCCAGGCCGTCTGTTTAGTTATGAGACAACTACCAGGTCTGGATAAAAAGCAGGTCCCTGGAAAAAAGTCAGAGGTCCCTGGGCTTTATGAATGTTTAGAGACCTCCCCTCCCCTCCTCCAATTTACTTTGGCGAAGGTAAATAGTGTTGAGGGGGCCCACCTTGAGGCAAGGCTGGACATGGCAAATTTAATAAATAGTTCATTAATCCGTACACATTGGTGATTCAAAGTGCTTTACAGAAGATTAAAAACATATATAACAAGAAAATTAAAATTGGCACAAAATTAAGTCTCAGGAGGTTAAAGTGCAATAAAATATATTAAGGACAGTTGCAACCATTACTAATTCAAGAACAGGTTTTGAGAATGTCCTGGGGATGTAGCTCAGTGGTAGAGTGGTAGAGTGTAGCTCAGTGGTAGAGTGGTAGAGTGTAGCTCAGTGGTAGAGTGGTAGAGTGTAGCTCAGTGGTCTTACTGCAGGTTGCACTACGTATGATGATGCGCAAATAGAATTTAAATACATGTATGTATGTATTGATAATATTGACTGTTTCTCTACATTCAAATCTCAGTTCAAAACTCATCTTTTTAAACTTGTTTATTCACATTCATTTTTAACTTTATTTAGGTAGCTTTTACTTGATTATGGTCACTTTTAATGTATTAATACAAATACAGAAGTATGTTAGTATATTGTGTAGATTGCTTTTTTCTGTAAGGTGCCTTTGAGCGCCTTTAAATAAAATGTATTATTTTTTATTATTATAAAATTGTAAAAAAGCCCTTTTTAGCAGAGGCCCCTGGGATTCAGCCTGGGTAAGCCTGTGCATTAAAGTGCCCATAAAAGCAAGATGATTATAGTCAAACCTTCCTGATGCACTAATCTGTTCCACATATATGTGAGTGCATGCCCAGCTTTGTGTTCAATACTGCCTGGGATTGACTCCGCCCCCACAACCCTACCCAGGAAATATGGATGAATGGATCCCCACAAGTACCCTCAATGGTCCACATGCTGCCAAACAGACATGGCATAACAGCCAGCTTCTGGCTTTTCTCAGGAGAACCGACCCCTAAGCAGCCCTGGGCCATGGGTTAAGGCTTCCCTGGAATGAGCAAATTCTGGAAACTCGAGCCACCACAGCCATGTCCAGCCGCCATTCAGCAATAATTTCAATTCAATTCATGTTTAAGACTCGTCGCTTGCTGCACTTACTTAAAGTGTCCACTGAGTGGTGCTCTTGCTCAAAACATTTCTGAAATCCTTAGGTATCACTTGAGTTTTTAAAAGGTACATTCAAAAACAGATGGAAAAAGACACACGGGAAGATGAAAACAAACAGAAGTAACTCAAAACACAGTGGGATGAGCTGCCGAACCGCATCCAGTCATCAGATGCATCCTCCATCTTCATAAATACCTCCCGGCCCACGTGTTCCATGAATCCTTCTACTTTGCTCATCAAATCGTCTTAATCTTATTACGTCCTTGCGTTGTTTAGAAGATGCTGTGTAGCTCTTACTCCTAACTCTATTTACACTTGTACCTGGGTATTCGATGCAAGCTAGCCTACCTACCTCAGTCTACCTACTTTTATGCTATTTGCCTCACTTGTATGTTGTGTTGCTAAATAAAAATAAATGTCATGTAAATGTAAAAATGGTGCACACAGCTGCTCCTGTGTTTAAACATATAATAAATATAAATGAGTACCTTTGCCTTAACCACAGCTCAGCAGTGAATTACACGCCTAGTGCAGACAGCAGACAGACCCAAACAGTGATCTGCTGACAGACGGACTATGACGTCAGAGGTTCATGTTGCTTCTTCCCCGGCCGGCTCCGTTAAGTGGATCTGTCTCGGCTGAGCGGCCACGTCTGTCAGCTCACGAGCCGCTTTCTCGCGGAGCCCCCCTCCCCCCCAGAGAAGTGGCTCACTCTCCATCACACGGCAGCCCAAGGAGGGGTCTCAGGCTATAGGGGCAGGGGAGAGATATGGACATGAGACGGCGAGGGATGTATGTTAGGAACAATAGATGAGGTGATCTACGGCCAGGCAGAAAAGAATACAGCCACGTCTGTCCCTCTCCACCCCACCTTGTCCAGGCTCTTTGTCCTTTGAATTCCATCCAAAAAGAACAGAGCACAGACTGCCTAGAGCCTACGTACCACAAACAGAACACAGATAACCCATTTTTTCATTGTTAACTACTACCCAGTGTGGGGAATCATGTATTCTTACCAATACATTGTTAGACTACTTTTTACACATCTTACTCCCTTACAGGTTTTCACCTTTAACACGGACTGATTGGTTTTTTATATAGCATGAACAAGTTTGTTAGGTCTAAGCAAAGATAGATTTTTCCAGAAAAACAATGGGATGTATCTTTGGTTGTAGGAGCTAAGAATTGTATCTTTACGCAGAGCCCCAGGCAGGTTGAGACACTGAAACAAACAAGCACTCTTCTCACAGCGTCTGCATCTTCTAATTTTGGTTTCATAATTTACTGTTTTATCTATCGTATACATTAAAGTTAATCACTACAGACTAAAGAGCAGCTCAAGGTCAGTGAAGTTTGAAAATGAGTTTCCACACAGATTTATAGTCTCATAATCAAGATCAACACAAAGCGTAGAAAGAGTTAAGTCACACTGACTGCTGTTAATGGTGGTGCGGAACCTTCCGGAGTGACAATCAGTGTTGACAGTCTAAACAAAGGCTTGGCTGATCACTTCAATCAAACCAAATTCGGCAAATCAACTGACAAAGATGGTACCTGGGCCATTAAGCAACATCAGTCATGCTTGGGGTAGGATTGATCAAGGGGGCAGTGTGTGGCTCAGCGGCCTGGTGGCAGTGTGTGGCTCAGCGGCCTGGGGGCAGTGTGTGGCTCAGCGGCCTGGGGGCAGTGTGTGGCTCAGCGGCCTGGGGGCAGTGTGTGGCTCACTGGGCTAAGCCTCTGGGCTTGTGATCCAAAGGTTGTAAACTGTGTCAGCATGCACATGTTAAGAAGTGTGTGAACATATGTGGTTCATTAGCTACACGCATACATCACAACTTAGATGAAATATCACAAGGTGCACTTTTTTATTCACAGCATCAAGCCTACAGGTTTTTCCTCTGAACTTCCAAATGCCAAAGAGAGTCGAGGTCATCTATAAAGACAAGCACTAGATAACTTTGTGTAACCAATATCATTCATAATAATTATGAAACAAGACAGAGACTGGACGGTTACTCTAGGAAAACGATGAATATTAACTCAGCTGCAAACTGCTCAGTGGCCGGGGGGCGGTATGTGGCTCAGCGGCCTGGGGGCGGTATGTGGCTCAGCGGCCTGGGGGCAGTATGTGGCTCAGTGGCCTGGGGGCAGTATGTGGCTCAACGGCCTGGGGGCAGTATGTAGCTCAACGGGCTAGACCCTTGGTGTTCGTCAATCGGAGCTTTGCCCGAAAAGTCATTCAGCCATGGGCTCTTAATCAAGGTCCTTGACCCCCAGCTCCAGGGGGGCCATACACTGGCTGACCCTGTGCTGTGACATCCAAGCTTGCTCTCACCAGTCCTGTGTGTCTGTGTCTCATGGAGAGCAAGATGGGGTAGGCAAAAAGAGAACTTTCCCACAGGGATTAATAAAATATCACTGTTCTATTCTATTAACACTGCACGATAGACTGTTTAGGAGGCTAAGTGGAGGCGGCCAGCCGCGTTCAAGCAGGGCACCCCCCCGACCCCAGTGGGCCCATTGAGGAAGCTAAACCTTAGTCTGGGAGCCACACCAGGCTGTGCCACAGACTGGCCTTTGTGCGGGAGTGATGCCCAGCTGGCACCTGCCTGCGATTCGGCATTATGCCATCTCAGCCGGCTTCACACTGCTCACGAACGCCACTCTGTTAGTCAGGTAGAAAAATTGTAAGTAGCATTGGGCTCGGTTTCCGCTGCGTGACTCCGACAGACTCCAGTACAGCATCTGTGGCAGCCCAGAAACAGCGACAGGAATTTATTGGGTGGCATGGGATGAAGAAAAGGGCCATGACCACGTCAGCCTGAGTCATCAAATCCCAGCAGAGGGCGACGTCAAACACCACGGCCACAAATTCTGTTCATTTTGTTCCTGAAGTTACCACAGGGGCAGTAAACACACAATGTGCCTGAATTTTAATAGGCTTGAAGAATGTACTAAATTAAATATGGCAGAATCGGAAATGTTGAAAAAGAGACTCGTGGAGGGTAAATTAAAAACCGTAACTACTAAACATGACTGTTGGGGGGGGGGGGGGGTCGACAGCTGCCGTTAACACGGGAATGGGAGGCTGCGTGTAGCTGGGAGAGGCTCGCTGCGTGTGCGTCACGGCCTGCGTGGGCACTGAAGTGCGTCCGAACATGTTTTCCTAACCATGTGGTGAGACTTTTAGGGAGGGACTGTGATAAACAGACGTCTCTCAGGGGTACAGTGTCACCTTTCGAAATATATATATTCTTTGTTTAATTTTCTTTAAAAAAAAGTCTCAGAATTGTTATGATTCCTAAATCATTTTTGCATTTAGTGTGGGTGAGGCTAAGAGTCATAAATTAAATTAAAGAGGGAACGTGGATGTAAAATGATAAACAAATGGATGTGTGACTGTGTGTGTGGTCCAGGTATACATTACATTGTGGGGACCAAGTGTCCCCACAATGTGATAAAAACCTGTTATTTTGACGCCGTGGGAACCATTTTTTCTGTCCCCACAAGGGGAAACTCAATTTCATAAAAATCTGTGACTGCAATCAAAAACTTAAAAAGACCAAAAGTCTGGTATTTTGTTTGGGTACTTATGGTTAAGGTTAGGGCTGGGTGGGGGTTAAGGTTATGGTTATGGTTAAGGTTAGGGCTGGGTGGGGGTTAAGGGTGTCATTGTTGGGATTAGGGTTTTACCCATACTAATGAATTGACGGTCCCCACAAAGATATGAGTATGTGTGTGTGTTCGTGTGAGACGTCACCATTGTGTAATTCTGCCAGTCACAGCTGGTAGTGCACTTACTCAGCCACGTTCTCACATCTTTAAAAAAATCTATAAATATAGAATCCAAATAAGCAGAGAATGAAGAGAACACTCATTAAAAGCAGCTGGCTTCACCTTCAGTTTCCGCCGTGTGCAAACCAGAGTGTGTCATGCATGGAAACCTCACCGGTTGCCATCCAGGCCTGCCAGCCGCTAAGGGGGAGTCTGGCCAAATGACCACACCCGCGGATTTTTGAAAGAAATGACCTCAGCGGGACCCAACTGACTTCAGAGAAACACATCAGAAAGACACTTAAGAAGTGTCTCAACAGACTTCAGCAGGTTGTTGGTTCAAGTCCCCGGATGGGGGACCATATCCTGGAGGTACAAGGAAACGTGCAGTTGAACATGTAGCATGAAATTATAAGCAGCTTTTTATACCGGTCTCCTTTGTAGGACTATATGAAATATAAATAAAATGTTGACCATTAGCTCTTACTGTTCTGACACTGCATGCCCTCGAATCCAGGCTGGCACATGCAGACGTACTGGCCGAAGACATCCCCTCGCCGCGACTCGGTGACGACCTGACAGATGCCATCATTTATACAGGGGTTGGGGCTGCAGGGGCCTAAGAGGAAATGTGACATATGAGCATATCTTTCAGTTAGCATGCCGTTAGCTACGGCTAGGCAGAAACCCGCCAGGCCTCTATCAGGCGTGACACATTTCCATTATAGGACAATAAGAGGGGAGAGCAAGCCCGCCCATGGTTACCGCTCTCCGTAGCGTTGCAGGAGTCCCCCCCAAAGCCTTCTGCACAGATGCAGAAGAAGGGGCTCTCTCCCACCCCAGTCACACACGTCCCTCCATTCTGGCAGAGGTTCACTTCGCAGTAGTCACCTAGGAAAAGTGCAGAGCAAAACCAGTCAGCGTGGTCAAACCACGATCAAACCACGGTCACCACCAGCTCCTGGCAAGTCAGTCTCTCAGTCGGAAACGATGAGTTACTGTCCATAAAACCACGACTGGTGCAGCCCTCTGTAAAATCTGGAAGACAGAATCTCACTGGGGCAGTCTCTCCACTGCAGCCTGCTGATAGTCAGTGCTGCACACTGCACAGGACGAGCCGAGCAGAACCAGGCATGTGTGTGTCTGTTTGTTTGTTTAAGCCTGTAATTCCAGACTGCAAGCACTTTTACTTTATTCACTAAATTACGTATTAAACTTAAGTTAACATCAATAAACACAAATCAACCACTTTTACTTTGGATGCTTGACAAAGGTGACCTTTCACAGTGGTCCTTTATATAAAAAGATGGTTATGGTGGCAAAAAAATCCATCAAATTACTTTAAACCACATACAATTAACCACCCACCACCATTTACTATTACATACTGAACCCGGGCAAGGATTCTCAAACATCTCTCTTAATATCCCTTATATATATATATGTCCCGCCCGCCATGTCCACCTGACCCTCCTGTCTCCTCCCTAGCATGACCCTAACAAGCCACCTGTTATCTTACTTCTTGTTCCTAACCTTTGTGTTAATCACTCCTAGCTGCCTCTCATTAGCTCCCTGATTAGTTTCATATACGTGCTCCCCAGTCCAGTCACTTATGTTGAACCCTCTTGTTGCCTGTGCCTTTCTTGCTCTACTCCTCCTGTTTTTGAGCCCTCATGATCCTGTTTATTTCCATTCTCTGTTCTTTTGAGTTCAATAAAGCCCCTTTTGTTTCACTACCATGCCTGCGCTTGAGTCCGTCCTCCCGCAAGTCGTGACAAAGGTGAACCATAAGAGATTCAGAATGACTGGGGATGTCTGAGGAAAACACTGCAGTGGATCTTCAGTTTATCTCCTTAACTTGAAATTCTCCCTTCACAGACTATTCTTACAGTCCAACACAGTGGCCATCTCTGATAAAACATGAAATGTATCTAACTCATAATTATACATCTATGTCCTTCAGGTACTAAGCTGCAAAATATTTCATTCCCCTTAAGTCCACACAGTATCACAACAGTATCAGTATATTATTACTACCCGGGCCAGCCCTGTTTAATTATAACCTTGTTTGATGTTTCTAAAGTGTTCTGTCTGTGTCTGTGATGAATAATAATTTTCGGGCATTGTGAACAGCTGAGAAACTTTGCACAGATGCATTGGGAAGCCTGTAGGGTGTACTCTGCTATCAGAGGAACAGAGGAAACAAAGAGGAATCTGATACCATGGAACTTGGTATTATTCCAGACTGTGAACAAGATTATGAATAAGAATATCATATTTTGCTTCTATATAGGTATACATGTGCTGAATAAATATATGTGATTCTGTTTCTGTAAATATTTACAAATGCTTTCGAAGGCCAAGTCGAGAGAACAGAGAATATTCCAGAATCTCCCAAAATCTGCTTGATGTCACCCAAAGGACTGTACACCCACCCAGTCAAGGCATGATGTCATCACACTGAACTATGTTAAAATTACAAGTGAAAAATTACTTTGAAAATATGAATAGGCTACTTAGTATCCTATAACCCAATAGTGCATAACAAAAAATTTGGTTAGTCCTTGTCATTTTGCAGTTAATAAACGGTTCACATCAAGCCGGACTATGGCATCATTGTCTCGCAGCATTTTGATAGAATGAATGCAGAAGGATGGGGTAAGCTTATTGGTCAGAGGAGAAGACCTTGGCATTCCAAGTGAGAAGATTACTGGGCTGTTACACAGAAAACCTTTATTTTGCCACAAAGCCGAAAGCATGCTCACGCCCAGCAAGTTTGTGTGGGAAGGGTACATCCTGCAGCCAGAACAGATCAGGCTGACACTAAATAACAAGTCAGAAATAAATCAAATTAGAGAAGACACTGGAAAAAAGTACAACTGTTCTGAAAATAGCTTATGGAGACTGAAACCATCCCAGATAACAGGGAACATTCCCAGAACTTAAACTAATGTTTTTTAAAGGTCTTCTCAAAATTGGCTGAGAATGTTCTCATTCTAACATTAATGAAATGCTATTTACACATTTTACACTTTAACAAAGATTCTGTCAGTGTTAGCACAGTAACATTATTACCTGAATATCTTTTTAGCATAATTAACAATGGAAAAATACTGTTTTGTAATAAAACTGTATTTTTCTAAAAATGCAATATATGTATACTGCAAACACATAACCCAGCCTTGAACCCATGACCTTTATTCATTTTGACATTATTATTATCTTAGTTTTAGTAGTAGTTGTATTAGTGGGATGACATAACATAAGAAAATGTAAGGAAATCTACACGGGAACTTTCAATATTCCATACTTTAATTGTAATGCTCGGTAAAAGTTCCTAGAACAAAAAATTGTCGACTGGTTCGACACTTCTCGGGGCCCTAAGCTAGATTTGATTAACCTAGTTGTCATTTTGGGGGGGGGGGGGGGGTCTGCGGGGCCCTAAGCAGCCATAAAAGTGCGCTTATGCCGCGGGCTGACCCTGGTCGGATCACACCAACGCTATTCTATTTAGATGGAAAATAGGCCTGGAACTCTGGGACGAGGACAGAGCGCCAAGAAGCGTCTGGGCAAGATTTCAGGAAAGCTCCGGTACAATGCTAGCACCGTGAAGTCATTTTCCTTTTCTGGTAAACTATACAGGGGGAAGTTGGCTTAACATTAACATTTCAGAAAAGAATTTAAGCAAAATGCCAGATTCATTTCACTAGGACATGCAAGTGATGCATGTCACAAATATATGACAATGAACATGATAAGGAATTGCAGTCTAGATTAAGATCAACCTATTAACTCTACAATCGGTTTTGTAAGTATTACGTTATCAACATAAGCAGATGCTCACCTAAAGTATAGTGTATATTCTTTACTGTAACATGTACTTTTGCCATTTCAATTTCAGTTATTAAGGTCATCTTCCCTAATAAGTTAATCATCAATAGAGTATTTGTAGTTTTTTATTAGTATAAATTATATGTCGTTTAGAAGACAGTTTATTCCAAAGCGAAGGGCCAACTGCAAGCTACTGAATTCCTTCTCTGTGTCCTGCCATGCAGGAACTGAAACAGGCTGGGCTGCCTTCGCAAAAGACCGGTAACTGGAAACCAAACCAGTTACAAGCCTGGATCCCTGCCCCACTGAGCCACACCGTTACCTCAGTCCGTAACGAAAATAGACGGTCATTAGGCTGCATGCTTGCAAAGTACACAAATAGGCCCAGTCTTTGAAAGCACAAGACTTACAAATAAATTCTGCAGGCAAAGTCGCTTCTCCAGTGCATTGAACATGGAGTCTTAATGGTGAGATTTCAGAGTCAGAGTCAGAATTAGTCCTGAATTTCACAAATCAGCATGGAAAATATTGCAAAGGACACGTGGACAGCAGGTCAGAACCTTCACGTAAGTAGATGCAACGCTTGTCACTTTTTAAATCACATCTTCCTTATACATGCCGTCCTGTTTTAGATACTGTACAAAAGTTGAGGTGGCTCTGAGGCCAAGAATTTGGTAATGATGTTGCGTTGTTATCAGCGGGGGTGTAGTTAGAGATGAATGGATATGGTGGGGGGGGGCTGATGACTGAAGCCCCCTAAAATAGGCCTAAACACACCACTGGTTATCAGTATATGACAATGAAGCTTTAAAATAACTCCTAAAGCCTGTTTATAAGATCTCTAAGCCTAGTATATAACCTAGTGTATAGCTTTTGCGTTCCTGCATCTAGGAGTCTTTTCAAGAACACTTAAAATGCCGCGAAAAGCCGCAATATACTGTGTAGTAAATTGACGCCTCTGCTATCCAGTACATATTCTATCGCTGCAGGTGAATGGATAAAGAAAGGGGGATCTCCGTGACCGTCGGCTGCCTCACCAAAGGCAGCGCCGAGATGTACCTCTCTGAAGCAGCACTGTGCGAAATGAAGATATTCGGCCTCAGGACCCCAAAACGTCTTTGAGTCCCAGTTGTTTATCATCCCAAAAACCTACGTCATCAAATGACCATGAAATCACACATTGGCAAAAATAATCCGGGTTCTGTTCAAAGTGGGGCGCTGCACGGTAATCCCGGAGAAGGTTCCTTTTCGGGGGGGGGGGGGGCCGGCCGGCGGGGGGGGGGGGGGGGCGGGGCGGGGCGGGGGGGGGGG
>JAODLD010000008.1:5637528-5679484 GCA_026781065.1 Mormyrops boulengeri | reverse complement strand
AGTCCAATTATACAAAAAATTGGCAAAAATTCTCGGGGTTCTTTCCACCGTGGGGGGCGCCACGGTCATCCGGTCTATGTTCCCTTTTACCCCCCCCCCCCCCCCGCTCACTGGCTCTCAGAACGTCCAGCGCATTTAAATGTTGGTCTGTTTGTAGGAGGAGAGGGTCTCTCACTCATTTTATACTCTCCAAGGAACCTTCGAGTGAATTCAAGAGGACAAAGGCGCAAATAGCTGCTTAAATGACAAATATAAAAGGCTTTTCACTTGGCACATAAAGGAGGTATTTAAAGCCAAATATATATAAAAAAAAACAAAACGGCCAAGACAAGAACCGTTATACAGTAGTTGTCTCGTAGAAAGGTAGCCTAATTGTCAACGCTGTACCGCTTATAAACTTATTCATAAATCATACTACATTCCGTAACGGATTAATTTATATTATATTGTAGCGTCTCAAAAGATAATAATTTAAAAAAAAATCTTCATCGAAGAGATATGCAGAAAATAAACGCATTGATTCCTGTCGGAAATCTTGCCGCATTTCATCTCAAATCGTGTCGGTGATATAATCCTAAGGATTTCTTGTTGCACTCTGCTTCGTAAGCACTTGCAAGGCTGGCAGTGTACACAACTTACTTAACAGTCATTCACACCGACCGCGCATTGTCACCAAAACTGCAGCATCAAACATTCATAAAGAATATTCCACTGTGGGCTATTTACAATTTCAGGGTATAATATGTATGAAATTTAAACTCCAAAGAAGACAAAAGAAAACTTACCTTGGACTGTGTAAAAAGCACTTAAATAAAAACCTAAAAGTGCGAAGGAAACAGAGCAACCGCGACTTCTCATATTTCTTGGCTTTATTTAGGCTATTAACTATCGTAGCTTTGAATATGTTTCCTGAAGACGGTAACGTCAGCGCGTCCACGGAGCGGGCAGAGGTGCGCGTCCTTTCATCCAGCCCGACGGACTGACAGCGGACTCCATCCAGCGACTCTCCCTTGCGGCTGCGGGGGTGGAGGGTTGGGGGGGGGTTAAATGCTGGACGTACACTGTAGCTGTCTTTTCTCTACTGATTATTTTCTGCTTAACTTTCCTTAGCGAATAAAGTAGCCTAAGTAGGCCTACAGAATAAACAGACTTTGTATGCAAAAAAACCCTGAGTGGATTAGATATTCAGAACGTTGATTGTTTCCAGCACAAAGCATTTATAGGCCTAAAGGTAGCATAAGAATAAAAATTTTTAGTGTCACTGCACAGAGCGTGGAAATGCAAATATGATTATGCTTATATATATATATATATATATATATATATGCGCCTAACAGGCAACCCGTTAGTTGCATCTGTTAAGCAACTTATATTGATTACGTTGTAGTAGCACTGCATTATTTGTGAGATATGCAAAAATACAGACTTGCATTACAAATTTTGATTTGCTAATGTCATGTATTAATGTTATCAAAGCCTTCTGTGCTAAGGTTCAGAGGGAGTGCTGCGGTTGTTTTAAGGACAAGATTTTCCTCCATCAATGCTTCCCTTCCGTACCAGTAAAAAGTTGTCTGCTGCTTCCCAGATGGTGCTTCAAAAACCAGCGATCAGAAGCGCGCCGCTCTGCCCGGTGTCCAGACCCGCAAGAGAAGTTTCGATCAACGCAGTGAATCCTGTTTCATTTGTCACATACACAATCATACACTGTACTGTGTGTTGAAATGCTTAGCAGGGCCCAGTGAGCGAATGTACTATTAGTAAGTAAATGCACTTCGTCTAATAAAGGACAAAAACGTTTATTAGTGTGACGTTTGTCGTTGTTCTAATTTATTGCAGATGATCAAAGAAACTCAGTATATTGTTCAATATGAGTGGGTCAGAATTTAAAATGTAAGCCTATTATTAAACAGCCCTAGATTCTAACGTGGGTAACAAGTTACAGATTAATGATTTTTGGCGTCATATATTTTTTCAAACTGCCCCCTTTGATATTTGAATATTATTTAACCCAATGGCGTAACTCAAAGTTGACTATTGAGGGGTTTAGGTCTCCGCCCATTTAGTGAAGTCTCGGGATTGTATCGCCGGTTTTAATTATTGGGGGGTTACCACACACCCCCCATCCCCCGTAATTCCGTCCATGATTTTAACCTATATCACAATAATACACCTTATAGTTCTATCAGTACACGCTCCACCCTAACTCAGGCAGACAACAGGGCATGACTTCACCTGTTTAACTGCGCCATGAAAACCTCGCTTTTCATTGCTCGAAATGTATGCTTTACACCCGATGTGTTCAGAACAAATAGCGGTCCATTAAAAGACGAACGTACATCGGTTGAATTTGCTACTGTTTGTACATACAGCAATTTCATAAAAGTGTACGAAATGAAGCATAAGGTGGACTTTTATGTGAATGAATATCGCCTCCAAGTGGCCGCCCGGCAGCAGCCATCCTTTAAAAACATGCCCCAGAGTGTCGCGCCTTGAAGAAGCCAATCTGTCGCTTCAGTGTTCATAGTCAGTTACTAATCACATCAGTTTGACACGGGATGAATGTGAAAAGCAGTGAGTTATCCGAAACTGTTTTTCTTTTCACTCCCAGCTACTGAAGTTAGGGCACAATATTGTATTTAAGCCCATATTCCAAAATTAAAATAGATGCAAACTGCTGTTAAAATCTGTTATAAAAATAGCAGCGTTAGCTTTCCATCGGTGTCATTGAAGTGTTACTTAAGGAAGTCCAGATTCGAACAATGAAAAGTAGTTTTGCTTTGTAAATATTTTATGGGGCAGGCAACTGGTGATCCTAAAACTATTCAACTCTCAGCTGAAGACAGGCAGTCCTTCGTGTAGTTGCTGTAACCGCTGAAGCGAAAAGTTTTAGTGAAATGCTTATCCATACGCCAGGATCTTCGGTGCCTGCTGTAGGACGGGAGGGAGTTTACACAGCACCGGGGTGTCTGGAACGGATTCGCGTATGACGTGATTGCGACTGGACCCCGGCTGAATACGATCCGGGTCGACTGGGCTGGAGGTGGGGGAGTTGTGGACTGGGCTGCAAGTACCCAGGTTCCGGCAGGGAAAGCGCTATAGAGACCGGCGAAGGGCTAACTATGGGTCAACACTGATCAAGCTGCCGAGGAAGGAGCGAAGAAGGGCTCTGGGGGAGGCGAGACCCGAGGGAGGTAGGGGCATTTTCAGAAGGGGGACTTCCTGGGGTGTGATCGGCCCGCTATGGAGCTGTACGCGTCCACGGTGGTGGGTGGCGCTCTCTGTTGTTATTATTTAGGGCGCTGTTGTCGTCATTGTTACGGATACATTGTAACGCTTTTAAAATTCCGATTCGCATATATTGCTGTTTCACCCCCGCTGGAATTGGCATCGCTTTCTATAAGATGCCATCTGGTTAATTCAGTAGCCTTTAGCTTCCTTCACGTTTCATTTTGCTGGTTAGCCAGGCTGAGTAACCTGTCTGGCTCGTCAAATAAGTTGAATCGGGAATGTAATGTAACATTTGGGATCTGAAAAGTAACCAGAATATATCATAATTTAACTACTGAATTGAGACAGGACCCCGAGGCGGATGTTAAAATGTCTGCCAGGGTGGGCTTGGGTGAAGCGAAGGGGTGTCATTAATTTTTTTTTTTTATTTGACTGATGTGGTTAGAAATGGCTAAAAGTCGTTTGTGTTAGTTACACGCTACGGCTTATACGTCCGACTTAGAAAACGCACGGTCGATGAATAATGTAACACGGAACAGACTGTTTCTGGGTGATTCCCAGTCGAAGTTGGTTAATGTTACATGCCAGTTGTCAGGGGATCATTGGGCGTATGCATTGTCCTAGTTTATTAGCCCGGAATACAAAATAAAAAAATGACAGTCATCAGTTTACGCTCTTGTGGGTGAATTGACGATTGTCTGGTGTCACATTAACTGAAAGACGCGTGAAATATCTAGTGTGGTTTTTTTATTCGCTGCCTGCGTCTGTGTCGAGCTCGTATATTTAATGTCTAATGTTTTGCGTGCGTCCGGAGTGAGCGCTTTAATGAGAACACGCAGGGGGCGGGCCTGCCTTTCCTACACGGATATGAACTGCGTTACCAAGTTCCATCTCTGTCTTTATGCACTTGGGGGGAGTTTGATGGGAGGGATTTTTACGGTTAAAGGACTTGTCACCATCAGGTACGTTGGTTTGGTGGCCGAGCATCTCCGTGACAGCGTTTCATTTCGCCTGTGAGGCGTCGGCAGGTACGGCTACAGGAGCGCTGTTTGCGGGAGCAGTTAATGCCCTTATCTTCGTTAAAACGCATTTCCTGATATTTCTGTTATGGTGATGTGAACTGTCTAACTGCCATTTATGCAATGATTTTATTGCTTTCGGATATTTTCATAACAGAAGTAGCCTAATGTTAAATTTTCTGTAAATAGTTTTTGGTTGTGAAGAACGTTTTAAAAACTGCTGGTTAGGCCTGATCAAGAGATATGTTTGATGGGTCAATATTGCTCTATTTTATTGTTTTTGGTGTGTTTTGTGTGTGTGTTTTTTTTTTCTTAGAAAACATTGAAGTGTAAGTTGGCTCACGGCGGCAATTGGATGTGTTTTAAATGGTGTAAAGTTCAGTTAGACGTTCAGTTAACCAAAGCGTACGGATTGTACCTGCAGCATGTTGGGCTTGATAAGGGAAGTTAGTTGATGTTGTTGTTTTGGAATCAGCTTAATATTTAGGAAATGAAGGTATTGCAATAGGCTATGTAGCAACCTTATTTACCCCGTAGTAATCGTATGCTACCTTAATCAACTTGTTATAATAGCAACACATGTTGTAAATGAATAAAAGCAGCGGAGAATGAAATATTTAAGAGAACTTGTGGAACTTTTTATGCCCCGGAAGTTCTCGTGGTAAACAGCTGTTCTTCTCCATTCTAACTTGAGTTGGGACTTTATTTTGCTCATGCCTGTAGCTGTCTGTCCTGGATCTAGTGTTTACTGGATGCCGTGTTAATGTTTAATGTCCGCTTTCCGAGCCGTAGTGTTTCAAAGGACATCGATAAGGCGCTTCTCGGCGTTTCCTTGGAGTCCCACGGGAGGTCCTTAACCGCCGAGCCGATAAAATGGCTTTGCCCGCAAATAGACGATTCAGATCGTGTGGGAGGCAGCCTGTGGTCCGTAAACACAGGAGAGTAAAGGCACGCTGAGTCGGAGCCCCGGGCGATCTGCGGCTCGCCTTTGCAGGAAGCTCAGCGTGTCCGGTCCCCCGCTGTTTGCGCTTCGGTAATCGGCGACGCGCAAGGTCACCGGCGTTTCATTTTATTTTATTTATTATTTCGTGTGGCAATGTTTTTGTATTGCAGATAGGCCTATTTTGAAGTCCATGCACAATCTTGGTTCATATTACTATGTGTTTGTGTCCTTTTAGTATATGTTTTAGCCTGTAAACTGGGTTGAGTTTTCCCCGTGTTTCTTCTAATGTTTATTGGTGGTGCCGTTTCCGTATCAAAATAACGAGTTGCTTAACTTGTTAAACTTGTTAAAAATTCCTTAAGTCATGAATGCAAATGTTTTCAGTAATTTTTTGGAAGTTAAATATTGTTTCTGTATTTCTGGCCTGGCCGCATACCTTTGTAAATTTGCTTTAAAATTTCACGTTTTAAACACTGCATGGGACTAGAGACTCTAAGACGTAAAGCTACCATGGATCTGCACACGGTTAAATACCAGGTCAATTACTTATCTCCTAGTAATGGTTCAGGGGTGTATGGACACTGTACATGTCACACACCAAGATTAAAGCAAAGGTTTTATTTTGAGAAAGTGGCCCGTTTTTGGCTTTGCTCAGCATGAGTTTACAATCTGCTCAGTTTTTTAGGTTGGAGCTTGTCAGATTAGACAACTGACGGGGGGGTCAGCTGACCATCCCACTTTACAAAACCCATTAGTAAATGAGATGCATCCACTGGAAAATGGAGTTGCCATGCTTTCCTTGGGAAAAACAGCCTCTTTCACTGTCCGTGTCTCCATACTTTATCTATGAGGTTAGGGATAGTCACAAAAAAACTAGGAATGAGCAAGTAAATAAATCTGAGCATTTTGGCCTTTTGACGTTCTGGTTAGGTGCCGTTTCACCTGACCATGATGCGTTTTGAGGTTTCAGTCTTGACCACGCTAATTATGGGGAGCAAATGTTTGCCTTTTGTTGATATTTAAGTCTGCGAATGTTCAGAGGTATCCAAGTCAAGAAAACGGCACCTCTGCTAATTAGGTTAAATTGTCCAGAAAATGGTCTGGCAGGTTGAGTCGCACAGGAGAATGATTTCGATTTCCTTATGAACTTTTGTACAGATTTTGTAGATTTATTCGCCTTGTTTGTATGGTACTGGAAAAGTACGGAGTCCTCTGTGTGGTTCTTAAATGTGATATGAACCCAGTCACGCAAACCTGATTCTGTAGAAGCAGCGAAGACTGCCAAGCCACTGACATGAAGAGCACAATACTTCTTGAAACTGGGCTATTTGCGGCATTTCATTCCTCATCACAGACGATTTAGCTCACCCCGATACAGTGAAGGCGTGTCGAAGTGAGATTTCACAGGAAATGTGATTCGTCACAGAATCAAGTTGCTAGTGCATTTTATCTCGCGTGTCTTGTTGTTTAGACTGGCAAGCTGTTGGTTACCAGTGGTTCCATATAATGGGCGCTGAGTTCATCTGAACCGGTTTTCTACCAGTCTCCGTGACTGGGAAATTGGTCTCTGAAATACTTCAACTTGTCTTAAGAATGTCCTCTAGCTGGGGTAGTCAGATGTTTGTTTGATTTTGTTTCTGTTTGCTCGTGTGTGCGAAGAGAGATGTGGCTTGCATCTTGTGTGGGAGTGTGATTCTGCTAGTTGCTGTTCATCTCCATGACCCGAGTAATACTGAAGTACTTCTCTCTCTTGCAGATTGGACCAGATCACTGTGACTCCGCTTTACCTCGTGCTGGATGACATAGCAAAATTCAGGGAGCATCACCAGTAAGATGACCGGTGCTTTGTAGCTGTGCATGCGTTCTGCTGTTGAGTATGCAGATCTTTGTTTGCATCGTAGACGTTGCGTGATTCACCTTCCCCATTTATCTGTCCCCTGCAGTCAACATGTCTGCCCAGGAGGCACAAGGCCATCTCATCTCCCCGGAGATGCCCGCCGTGTTCGACGGGATGAAGCTGGCCGCCGTGGCCACTGTGCTCTATGTCATCGTTCGTCTTCTGAATCTGAAGAGCCCCACGGCACCCCCTGACCTCACTTATCAGGACACGCCCCTTAACCGCTTCCTGTTGAAGTCCTGCCCCCTCCTGACCAAAGAGTAAGCTCTTTTCCCACCTGCCCCCATGCCGAATGCGTAAAGAAAATGCCACTACCATTGTATTGCTCAGTCATTCCCTAAACGATGTTGTTTTTAATTCTCATGCTTGGATCCTTTTGCTGGAGGACTCACACCCACGGGTTGTGGAACTATGGTTTCAAAATCCAGGACTGGATGTTCTTTGCTGGGAAATTGTTTGGTAGAGAAAAGTACAAAGTCTTCCTGTATGTTCTGATGAAGGTTCGGTAGTGAAATGTGTGAAGCAACAAAAGAGGCCTATGCCAGGGAAACCGTGAGACCCTGCTTCCAGCCTTGAGTTTCATCTCTCTTGGTAGAGATGTTCCTTTCAGTCGCGTTTTCTTCTGCAGAATATAGATTTTTCTCTCTTGTCTTGCATGGTTATTGTAATATCCTTTGGATATGTTGAGGCATTCCACGTCTGTGACCTAGACTTGGGTGTGTAGGTCATTTGAAGAGAAGGGTCTTTGATCTTTGTGGTTTCAGGCTTTTATTTGACACTTACTTCCTACTTTCTTTGGTGAAGCTTTTTAATTGTTCCCATTAATAATGCAGGCAGTTTATTTGTAAACGCAGGAATCCTCCCTCACTAAGATACTGAGAGAAACAACACTTGCATAACATCCTTCTTCTCAAACAGCTGCTTTGTTGCGCTCGTCATTATCCAGTAGGCCATTCTTTCACCGTGAGAGCAGAGCCTCCGTTTCCCAAAACTAAAGCGACTGGCCGTGTTATCAGTCAAATGGGCGTCTTGGATCTTTGGCCTGGTTCCCACACAGATGATTACCTCTTAATCTCTTAGTTCAGCGGACTGCCCAGTGAGTGTTTTATAGGTAAAAGGTCGAGATGACATGGATCCAGATGGAGTCGAGATGACATGGATCCAGTTAAGTGCTTACATTTTTCACTGTCTGACGCAGATTATTATTTATTTTTTTGTAGTTTTGTAAACACCTTCCTTTTAAAGTTCACTTTGGCTGTGAAATGCATGCAATGGAGACAGGTCTAGGGAAATGTCTGCGCCCTATCGTTACTGCTTTCATTGTCAAGGTCCTACAAACATCTGAGTCGTCGGTGTCCTGATTATTTTCTGCAGTGCGGGCCCATATGCCTCCGTAATTCAGCAGTGTCGAGTCATTATGGCATTATGGCAGCCATGTTCTGCCGTTCAATAACAAACTGTGTTAAATATGAGTGACAAGAGACATTGTTATGAAGACGTTTAAGCTTTATTGTGCTATAAAGTTTTGGAATAAAATAGTGTGCTCTGCGCTACACTAAGCACAAAGAATACCACTCTATAACACCGGATTTGGTCAGGTTTCATGGACTCTGGCTTCCTAATCTTCTGCAGGAATGTCCTGCCGTTCAGTGCTTGATCTTGGTGTAAACATGGTCAGCAGGTCATTTAGTGGGAAATCCATTAACATGCAAGCTTTATATTCGTTAAAGTTTGAAGCGAGGTAAAACGGATGGCAGGCGTCTTGAGGATTGCCTGTTGGATGGGCATCAAATTCTGCTTTGTTGAGGTGGGGGGTTTGCAAGGTTATGGCCATATGGGGTCACATGCAGGATTATGTAACTGCTAATGTAACGGTGGACTTTGTCTGCTGTGTTAGTTTGCTGTTGTGCCCTGTATCAGACTCCCTGCCTGTCCTCAGCAGGGACGACCCGGGGCTCCCTGCACCAGTTGACGCCTCTGAGTCTCCTTCCTGAGTTTTGTGGAGCATCTTTCTGTACCATTCCTACTTTTCATGTCTTTGGATTCAGGTCCAGAAAGTGATAAGTGTTTATCTTGCAAGGTGACCATGGAGTGTTGGTATTTTTTATTTTTTTGGAAGATACTCAGATGGTCAGATGTGTTCATGGGTGTGAATATATTGTGGTTTTCTCTCAGCTACATTCCACCTCTCCTCTGGGGCAAAAGTGGGCACCTGCAGACAGCTCTGTATGGGAAGATGGGGCGGGTCAATTCACCCCATCCACATGGGCAGCGGAAGTATTTACCCATGCCAGATGGTGCCACTGCGACCTTTGACCTTTTCGAACCACTGGCTGACCACCTGACAGGAGGTAAGAAATCCTGTGCGACCACTTTTGTTTTGTTTTTTTTTTTTCTTCTTCTTTGCTACACTGTTGATGTCGTTCTGTTTCCTGGAAACGAAAAATATCTCGCTGACGTCTCATTTCCTCTGTTGCGCAAAGGGAAATTTTATCTAGATAAGAGGGCAGCTTTGCAGAACCTATATGGTTTGGACAATCTGACCCGTTAGTTTACATATGGGCGGACAGAATGGCAAATTGAGTAGGAGTATTTGCATTGGGCTGCAAGTGTTTATCGAGGCATATAAACCTGCCTGTTGCGGACCTGTGAGGTGACTCACGGAGATCTCTGGCACCGGCTTGGCTTTGTGCAAATACATCCCTGAACAGTTAGTCAGTATGGCCCTGTGTGTCGTTTCCTGTCCTCTCCATCCAGATGATGTTACCATGGTGATATGCCCTGGAATCGGTAACCACAGCGAGAAGCATTATGTCCGTACCTTTGTGGATTACTCCCAGCGGCAGGGTTACAGGTGTGCCGTTTTGAATCACCTGGGCGCCCTGCCCAACATCGAGCTGACTTCGCCTCGCATGTTCACCTACGGTAAGACATGCTGACGTTCTTCTGGGAGCACGTGTGGCCTTTGGTCTGCTGGCACGTTGAATGCAGCATGTAACCTTCGGTCCCACGCTCCTGCTGCGTGCCATGTCGTGCCGTTCCTGAACTGTCACCTTCCATCCAGGTTGCACCTGGGAATTCTCTGCCATGGTCAGCCACATCAAGAAGACCTTCCCAGAGAGCCAACTTGTGGTGGTGGGCTTCAGTCTGGGAGGCAACATCGTGTGCAAGTACCTGGGGGAAAACCGCGCCAACCAGGAGAGGGTGCTGTGCTGTGTCAGCCTGTGCCAGGGCTACAGCGCCCTCAGGTGGATAACTCCCCAAAATGGCTGTCCTCACTGGCATTTTGCCTGATAGAATTTCGTTTTCATAGTACCGCAGACCCAGGGTGTCACGTTCATGCTGCTCTGACATTAGACCCTGTTGAGGAATGGGGGGTGCCCTGCTTTAGGGCTCGATGGGTCATCTGTAAATTGGGGCAGATTTTTCCCCGCAAGAACACAGAAGCGCCATATGACAGCCTGCTGATGTTCTACATTTTTAAAAATTAGTTTCCACTTAATAGTCCTGCAAGCCCCGTGGTGATGTAATTTCTGAGTTAACAACAAATGCCTGAAGGGGCCGCGTTCGTCTCTAGAAAGAATGAGCACGTTCCTTGGGAGACGTGACAGAACCTTGTGGAATGAGGTTGGCACGAAGGGGCCGTCACCTTGCCGACGTCTCTAGCCTGCACGGCGTCTAGGGTGTGACCAGGTGTGATAGGATATACATGTACAGACTGGGTTGGGCCAGGTAGACATGGGCAGGCTGCTCCGCTCGTGATTGTAGCTAATGATTCATGGCACTGTGTGCTACGTGAGTGTAGATATATAACATATATAATGATAATAATGCTGCAGTTAAAAATGGCTGTAGGCGTATATTTTCATTCTGTAGTGTTTATGATGATCTCTTTTTGAAGTGTAGTTAATATTCATTGTTTTGCTATTGAAACACTCCAATCTCCAATAAAGATACACCAAGTGTATACAGATAACTAACTTTTGGGTGTTACAAAATGCATCTTATTAATATTTTAGCCGTAGTACTAATCTGCTTACCAAATTAAGGGCATAAATAAATGTCTGTATAGTACTGAAAAGCTGGGGTCAGGCCAAATGCTTCACCCGCCATCTGAAGCCCTGGTGATCACACATAATATCGAAATGATACCACCCAGTCCTAGGTTGTTTGTATAAATGTGCCTGCCCCCTTCGGCGCCATTACATCACAGCCACGAAAAATTATGTTAAATAGTTTCCTGATGTTTTCTCTTAGCTTCTCATTTCAAATCCCTAATTTTCCCCACAATGCGAATATAAGCCATCAAACCGGGGACAGTGAACAGAATGATGTGACACAGGCATGGGCCCTTTGTTAGTGTGGCAGAGCAGAGGAGATGAACAAAAGCGAAATACGGCCTTTACACTGTGACAGATGGATATGGGGTTGAGACTCCTGTCTCCTGGGTCAGGAGAAAAAGGGAATGTAATAGGACCCATGTGAAGGAATGAATGGTCTTGTCACCTAACCTTGATATGCCCTGGGGGGGATCCACCATCTTACACTTCAAAGCTAATCTCCCCATGCCTTTTTAATAGATGTCTGTAACTGCACAAGAATGTTGAACAGCTGGTTCCAAGTGGGTGTACTTTATGGTGACAGGCCCTCCCGTTTGTGTCCCCCCCCGCCCCCAGAGCCCAGGAGACATTCTTCCAATGGGACCAGTGCCGAAGGTTCTACAATTTCCTTATGGCTGACAACATGAAGAAGATCATCCTCGCTCACAGGTACTGATGGGTTACATGATGAAGATAGACCAAATAAATACCGCGAATGTAAATAGGCCCAATGATGCGAAACCATGTATGAATTTTGGGAATAACAGGGTGGGTGTGTTATAAGTTTAAAAAAAAAAATGCCCCCGTGGTGGTTCTGGGTGTCTCCGTTCTGTGGCTCTGCTTTTACATGTTGATACATTGGAGATGTCCTTTGACTCTGTTCTCTGTTTCCTCATAGGAGGAGCTTGTTCACTGGGTCCTCCAGCAAGATGACGGACGCGGACCTGGGTCACCTGTTCACAGCCACCTCGCTCACGCAGATCGACGACAACATCATGAGGTAGCGGGAAGTCCTAACCTTCGGTGCTGGGGGTTTGCAGGCCCTGCTGAGGTCATGGTGGTGTTAGGCAGTATGGTGAGATGATAGCTGTCACTTTCCTTTTCCATAGAAAGTTCCATGGCTACCACTCACTGAAGGAGTACTACGAGAAGGAAAGCTGTGTGCATTTCATTCACAACGTGAGTCCTCCCACATTTCACGAGGCCACAGAAAAAACGCTTAAAATTTATTACGCAATTTCAAATCATTAACATTGTTACAATAGCACATTTTCAGATCCCAAAAGGTCACCAGACCCTCCTAATCTGGCCATCCCTTCTCCTGCCCCAGGTGGACATACCCTTGCTGCTGGTGAACTCTGCTGATGACCCTCTGGTGCACGACTCCCTGCTCACCATCCCCCGCACGCTCGCAGGTTGGCTGCCCATCGCCTTTCTGGCACCTTCCGTGCCCCGTTTAATGACTTTTTCATGAGGATGCTGTCCGCTTCAGTTAGATTCCATTTCCTGGGAGTGTGTATTTTTAAAGATTATTGGGAAACTTTCTGCGTGGTTTTCATTTTAATTTAAAATGGGCTTCCCCTCATCAGGTCCTAAATTATACTTCGACCAGATGTCTGTCTCTCTTGGTCATGAGTAGAAGGGGCGTAGGCTCACAGATCCGGCCATGTGTTATTTGAGTCTGTAATTGTAGAGAGCTCTGCTCTGGGGACTTTTGGGTTTGTGCAGCAGCAGTTGGACCATGTTTCTGCGGCGTGGTTCCTCCAAACCTGCTCTTTTCAACAAACCCACTGCAAAACTTTATATCTCTGTCATTTCCATGACTCTGCCATCCTTCCCACATCACCTGTTGGAAAAGGGTATTCTCAGGCAGGTGATCCAATGTGCTCTTGCTAATATAGTCGTGTTAAATTTTTCATAGTGGTGTGATTCTGCTGTTTTATAGGGTTTTGCTGATTCAGAAAAAGGCTGTTTGGTCTCACAGTTGCCCCTGGTTAATGTGCCATCCTGTAGGACTCTTTCCTGTACCCCTGGTGGTTCTGGACCACATTTCCAGCTATGCCGTAATCACGTGCAGATTTTCGTTTCGTGAGCTTTGGTCCAAACCACTTAACCTTCAGGAAATCCGGGACATGATATGTTCTGCCATTTGGCCACGTGAGTTGGCATAAACAGAATTTCCTGATGGCTTGCCTCAGAGACATTGATAGTAGCTGAAATTAGATTTGGCAGCTACAGCTCCCTAGAACATCACTGGCCAGCATTTCCTCCTCATGCCCACTAACTGCCTCCATGTCTGGCCTCGTTTCTCCCAGAGATCAGTTGTCTGCAGGTTTCCCGCACTCCGTGACTGTCCGTCATTGCCGGCCATGGCATGGTGTCTGGCATCTCCGTTTCCGTTCTCAGTGTCACTGAAGGAATCCGCTTCTCTTTTTTCAGTAGCTAAGCCCATCCAGGGATTGATCTGGGCACCCCAGGTATATGGTAACAGATGGGCCTCGGGTGTAGGGTGATAGAAACTGAAACGACAATCAAATTGCTTACCCTTTAGTGTCCATCGCCTGGCTGATGGGGATGATGTCAGTGGAGTCATTGTTTCTCTAGAAAGCTTTGCTGACTGGTAATCATAGGGAGGGGGGCCACATGCTGACTGTGCATACTCCCATTCTGCAGCACTGCTTTTTGCTCGCTGACCCGAGCTCCTCTCGCCCTTCCAGAGAAGAAGCAGAATGCCGTGTTTGCCCTCACGCTGCATGGAGGCCACCTGGGCTTCTTTGAGGGCGCTGTGCTGTTCCCACAGCCGCTCACCTGGATGGACAAGGTGATCGTGGAGTACGCCAACACCATCTGCCAGTGGGAGAAGCGGAAGCAGCCGTGCGGGGGTGCGCAGGACGATGAGACTGAGTGCTCGGAGGATTCCTCCTAACTCTGCCCCCTCCGTCTCTCTCCTCCCCCCTTTTTCATTGGCTCTCACAAAGCCCACTACACTGTACTTCTACCGTGTCATGGTGGCTGTGAGGCCACTGCCAAGTCTGGTAAGATGTTACGTCTCCAGCTTGGTGACTGAACTGTGAGGGCAGGGGGGAGGCCAGAATGGCTTTGACCAGGGGGGCTCCGTCTGGAACCTGACTACATCACTCAAGCTTGTTGGGTTTGGTGGCTTTACTCATGGTCTCCTGGACTTCTCCTCCCTGGAGACTATTCTGGCAGACGGGGTGATGGGGCACAAACAAACGGCTTGACTGCAGCCAGTTGCATTAACCGAGCTGAGCTCCTTTCAGCAAACCCTGCAGGATCCAGAATCTTTCCCGTAATGCCTTCAATGAACCCCTATCCCCCCCCCCAAATTCAACGTAAAGTGCACTTAATGCTTTTTATTTGATGGGTGGTGGGGTGAGCTGAGGAATTAGGGATGCTTATGGATCAATCTCAATATCCCCTCGCTCATCCCAAAAATCACCCAGCAGATAGATATCGCCTGATGCAAAGGGAGTTGACACGTGAGAGCATTTGTCTGTCTCTGAGCAGTTGGGGGGGTGGGGGCATACTTCCTAAATTTATAAGCTGTACTGAGTTGGCTGTCATATTTTTAGAGCTCTTGGTGTGTGAACCTTTGTTTCTTCAGTTAGCTAGCTTCCGTCTGACTGAAACTGGCTTCTGATTTAGCTTCTTATTCCATGTTTTTGAAGATGCTACTTTTCAGACCAAGTTGCACAACTCATGGTTAAAGGGGGGGGGGGTTCAGTGGGAGATTAGCTGGGCCCATTTATAATTTTTTTTGTTTGTTTTTTGAGGTGCGCAGGATAGTTTAGCCCTTATCCTGTGGTCTGCCTTGTGTGCTCGTTGTTGTTCAGCCAAAAACAGAACCAGATGTTTTTTCCTCCTTAACGCTGCACGTTTGTGTGGGTTTGAGGAAACAGGGTGTTTACTGCAGTCGTGCAGAATTTCTGATGTCCTGACGTGAAGGAAAAACAGTACAGAAGGATGACTGTTAAACTGAGAGCTTTGCATACAGCTAAAGGTCTTGTTATTCTGGGCTCTCCGATTTCTCTCTCCTTGTCGCCAAAGAGCCGTGGGTGTTTGTCAGAGAGTGTGCATCTTCAAGCCGATTATTTAATGTTTTAAGCCGGCAATTAAACAGCCATATCTTTATTATTACTCAAGCTTTATTTAAATGAACCTATTATTTTCAGTATAAAGTGAATGTATCTGTGAATGTCTGTGAAGGGGGGTTTGACAATCCGTTAGATTTAAACCAAAAATAGCTGCTGGTAGCTTAAAATGAGACTTAATTCAATTTAAACAAAATATTTTTGTGTTGATAGAATCAACGCCGAGCATGGTGTGTGAGTTTTTGTCTTTGATGACTTAAGTATGAAAAACACCGGATTCATCATTCATTTTTTTTTCCCTCTGAAATTATTCTGATATTAATTATTCATTTAATGTACAACAAGTGGACACAGCTGGCTGTAAGAAAGGGTTTTGTCTCTGTCTGTGTTGGGAGTCCTGTGTCTGCCCCCTAGTGTCAGTAATGTATAGAAGCACCCACCAAAGAGTGTTGTTTATCAACCACAGAACAGCGGCACCTTTAGCCCCCAGGCACACAAGCTGTCATCCTCATGATTTGTTAGTCAGTCACCCTGTTTGCTATTTAACTTAATGTGCTACAATTAAGTCTCGTTTGTTTCACTTGCTCAGTGTATGGGACCCTCTTGTCAGTTGTTTGACATTTAACTAAATTAGTTGCTCTTTGCATATAAATCTATAACAGCACAAATTCAGTATTTAATTTGGTTTTGTATTTTTAAATAATCCATTACTTGTATACAAATATTGCTGTGTGTGTGTGTGTGTGTGTGAGAGAGAGAGAGAGAGAGAGAGAATTGTGGTCTCTTTCTGTAGTAATTCAAGTTGTCTTGTGTCTTCTGATTTGTTCTTCATTGATTCAGATGATGGGGACCAGTGACGATCTTTTTGAAGGGTGGTGGTCTTTATTTTCCGTTAAGACTTTCCCCCGATGTATCTTTATGGAAGACAGTTTGTGGGCTGGGTCACAGCTCACATAACAAAAGTGTGTACAGAAACCAATTTACCACGTGGTGTGTGCGACAGTGAAGTCTCACTGTGTGCTTTTAAGCCTTTTAGAAGTCCTAGTCTACTAACTGCAGATGTATGTACTTACATGCTGGAATAGGATGGTAGCTTACTGAGATTAAAAACAAAAAAAACTTGAATTTTGATGACAATGACGTTTGGCCCATTGCTGCCGTCTTGGCGTCTTTGTCACACCTGTCCTGTGCAGTTACATTTGTCAGTCAGCTCTAGACTAATCTGCCGTGTTTCCAAGGACCATGGAGCTGTTCCTGAGTCTCCAGTCCGCCTGTCTGTCTGAACACTGTGATGGTCCCATTTTTTAACAACCATTAATATAACAACATCCTGTGGCCTTATTTTCGCTTTTGTATCTCTCATATATTTGAGTCATGAAAATGTCTTCGGAGGAGTGGCAACCTCACAAGGCGTGGCTTCCGATCCCTGGTGGTGTGTGAGGTATATCTCTGGGATGAGGGAGAGAACTGTACAATAGTTATATTCTGAAATAAATTTTTTCTTGTACATTTTCTCTGTCATTTATTGGAATGCCTCTCATCCATATTTTTTGGTTGATACATTGCAAATTAAATGTAAAGTATAAGTATTGTTGAACACCAAGTTGGTTGACAATTGATGGAAACTGTTAGAAACTATCTGAAAATGGGAAGACAGAAATTGGGAGAAAGACGTTTCAGTGAGTGGGTTTATCGCATCTGAGGGAAGCATCCAACAGAGAGTTGGGCCTGGGTTTACAGGAAATGGGACTCATTACCATCTTCTCTGTATTTTTAAAGTGGCATTTGAAAACTAAGCGGTAACTGTGTGTGGTTAACTGAACACAGAACTGAAATGTTTATGAAAAAAACAAACAAACGTGTGCCCATCTCTGTTAAAAACTGGTATAGGTGGGAAATGGAGTTACACAGTGGGAACTTGTGCAACACGGGGAGAACACACACTGGCCAAAGCCGTGCGGGTAAGCTGGTCCACGTCCTGAAGCTCTCTACAGTGCAGTTTCTCAGCCTGTTCTCAGGAACACATTTTGTAGAATTTTAGCAGAATTTCAAAATCTAGCTGAACAGCCCGTGCGGCTGATGTCAACATTCTGACAGTAAACCTCATTACTTCGTGTTTCAGGTTTGACACAAATGCGGTTCTTAAAATCCCCATTGCCAACTATCCACCCATTTTTCCTGTAAACCAGTTTGCCCAGTAGAAAAGGAATGGACCTAAAAAATGTCCAACATAAAGCCAGCCTAGTTGCACGCCCCCCCCAAAACCCACCCTTCACATTTATGTAACTACACCTAACCCCTTCATCTGAACCTACGTTCATGTGGCTCCCAGTACAAACTATTGAAGCTCACTGTTCTTTGGTGGTATGCTAATTTATACCGCAGGGGTTTAGAACGGTGATTCTCAACCCCATCTTTGGGGACCCTCAGATGATCCGTTCTTGTAGACTGTCTGGCAAGGAGTTGGGAGGGAGCAAAAACGTGGACTGTCTGGGGCTCCCGGAGGACCGGATTGAGAAACACTGCTATAGTGCATCAATGAGTGTATGTGCCCCGCAGTGGACCGGCATCCTGCACAGAATGGGCTGCAGCCTTGGGTTCTGGCTGCCTCACCTTTAATCACAGCCATTCTCTGACGCAGACCAAGATGGTCCGTTGGCTGATTAGGTGGGTTTTTTAAGAAGCCATTAAGCAAAATTGTATTTGCATCAGTTTTTAGATATGACTTTTCATAAATATATACATGAGTCATGACAAATGTTTATATGCATTTTATTGTAAACATTTCTTCAGTTTGTCAACTGCAGTTTCAATTCCATCTAAGATATTTTACTGTTCACTTCCTGCTTGATACAATATGTGTCCTTGCACAGTGAATATGGACTTATGGACCTATCCTTCCTAAATTACGGCAGAGAAGGCACTAGGCCCATTCATCTGGGCTCTGTCTGATTTCATTGGCCTGAAGGAGGATGGTCGGCTCATGAGGTGACCGATAGCAGCTGCGGGGCCCTTGCACAATCTGCCCTAGGCTTCAACATCGGCACACGTAGGCTAGAAGCATTAATATGTTTCATTGGTTGTGCTTGTTACTGTGGTCAGCGTTGCAATTCAGAACTACCATCTTTGCTAAACATTCAGATGTTTCTGTACCGTTTCCTTCCAGTCCTTCTCCTATTGACCAGGAACCTATTTTCAGCACTACTGCACTGGCTCTGTCGAGAGCAGGGTTTTGCGTTCACAAAACAAGGTGTACATTATACCTTAAAAACACCATTAAATATAGTATGTATTTTTGGGTACCCAGTAATTTGGTGAGATCATACGGTTACAGAGGAGTGTCAGACCCAAACAGCTTTTCTGCGGTTGCTTTGCCGTCATATTTGGCACCCTTCCCATCAAACTCGGCCGGCAGGATGTCTGCGTCAAACTCCTTGAAGTAATTTTCCAGCTCATCGCCGTGAACAAACACCTGTGAGATTTGGTGCATAAGTACCTGTGCAGCAACATTCCAATGTGTGCTGAGAGCAGCGTGCTTCACTAAATGCTAATGTCCCTGAGCTTTCCTACTGACCCTTTCCAGTAGTTTGCTCTTCATGAGGGGCTTGACCACGTTGTAGGTGGTGGTGAAGTACCAAGGCTGGTGGATGAAGTGCACGGCCTTGAACCGGGCAGGGAAGGAGTCCTTCTCACAAAAGAGAGAAACTGTTGGCACACAAGGTCACGTCAACCCAACGTGTAGCTGTTAGAAAATGCAATTTGCGAAAGGGGCTATCCACTACACCTGCAGCATGTCCACCATCTTCTTCAGTTCAATGGCTTTGATGCCTGATGCCTGCTGCATAGTGAAGCCCTTGAAGTTCTCGATGATGCAGAAGCCATTGATCTGGGTCTCCTCGTTCTCCAGCAGATTCTCCAGGATGACACAGTAGGCACGCAGGATCTGTGCAATACAGGCAAGTGGTCTTCTGGAAAACGAACAGCTAATGGCTGTTTCTGCTTGACCCAGAAGAGGCTATTCTGAAACTTTGAACTACGTACAAAATCTCAAGTGGTCTGGGGAAGTATATCCAGACAAAACTGAGAGTTCATTTAGAAAATAGCCTCTATACACAAGCACTCTCAGTTACTGACATTGAAGTCTGTATTAACACCTTCAAAATATAAACATAACACCAAACACCAAAGCTGGGCCACATCTAAGACCTGCACTCTCACAGCCTGCAGGACCAATTCATTGGTGACATTTGTAATCGGTAAAATGTTAACCTAGATGAGCTTCTAAAATGAGGCATGGCTCATAGCTTAAACCTCATCGAAGGTGATCTCCTCGTAGTCCCAGTTCTCGATGTTGAAGAGCAGCACGACACGTCCATACTTGTCCCTGGTGGGCAGGATGCCAGGATATCCAGCCTCGATGGTGTTGCGCACAGCCTCCGGGGTCAGGTTCTCGAACAGCTCGGGGTACTGCTGCCTGAACCGTACGTAGCCTGCAAGGACGGATCGGAAATGGCCGTGCAGTCTTGGTAGGGAGAGGTCACTGCCCAGAATTCTCACACAGTGTTAACACAATAGCAGTCTTGTCTCATCTGGGATTCCTGCTGTAGCCATCAATGGCGAAAGGCAAATTAACCTTCAGCCTTTGTACTTTCGGAGCTCCCCCTCAGGCTGTGAGAGCTGCTTTATCGGGGCTTCATCACTGGTTTTACAAATGTGCTATATATAAAACTTTTTTTTTACTTAGCAAGGCAAAGAACAAAAAATCTAAACTGGAAAAACTAAGACAGCGACAGTACCTCTGGTAACCACGTCAGGAAGATACTGCAGAATTATTTCAACAATTTCTTATGGGTCAAGATTACTGCTGAAAAGTTTAAAATGGATTAGTCCTGGAATTAGGAATATACAGCAGGAGTACAGCATGAGAAACAGGAAAAAAAATTCTAACAACACGGCTGATTGATGTTTCTCCACCCTGAACCAGAGCAGACACATGGTTTGTTCGCAGTTTAATCTTGCGGCTGGACTCACCCTTCATGAGTTCATAAGCTCTCTCCATGTCATATTTACGGGCTCGGATGAACCGCACCAGCACCTTGTCAGGTTTGTCCCCGAAGGTTTCCAGCACACCCTTGGACAGGTCGTCCCCATTGTCCGCCTTGTTCATGATCATGCGCAGCTGTACCACAGCAGCCGCTCGCTTCTCCTCGGTCTCGTTCAACTCGTCCTTTGCCTGCAGGGGGCGATGGTATAACCATCTGCTCACATTTCGGGGATTATCTGAATAATCTGGCTTTTTGGCTTAAACAAGACCCGTGGTTCACAATGAATAAGAACACTTTTCAATAAATGCTCATTTGTGGCCCAGTCAGGTCTTCATGGGATAGAGGACTCTGGATGCCAGCCAAACGACTACGGTACCTTCTGGGCTGTGTGGTCTGGAAGCTTGGCACAGGGTCCAAATACAGGCCCATGATCCTTCACGGTTAGTCTTTCCAGTTTAGCACGCAAGGCCTGTTCCTCCTCAGACACCATCCGGAATGTTCCACCCTGCAGGACAAGTAAAGTGCTCGGGCCCACTGGTCATTTGTCACTTTAGTGTGGGTCCCTAACAGTTTTGAAACAAACTAATCCTCAACATAATGTGAAAGTCGGCTCCGAATTGCTGCTGACTGTTAAGCAGAATCATGGGAGCACACTAATCTCACAAGTCTTCAGAAAACGTGATAAACCTCTTTCTGATAGCAGTGATTTTGAGTCCTACCAAAACGAGGATGCCTTTCTCAACAGAGAAATCAAGGGTTAACATCTGCCCCACTGAGTGTTGAGCCTTGATCAACATCTATCCATCCATCCATCTTCCACATCTTATCAAGTACAAAGTCACTGCCAGCCTTGAGTTTTTCCCAGTAAGGAAAAGGTGTGTGGCTGGGGGTGTCAACAAGTCCAAAAGTGTAATACTTAATAGAATCGAATACAATTTAAGTTTTCGGTTACAGCTTAACTGTCAGTGATATATTATTGGATATACATGGATGTTGTCCAAAATGCTCCCAGCCTTAAGCAAAATATCCTTAAATTAAAGTGGAGCTACATTCTCAATGGAAAACCATGACTTACAATGACCTCCATGTCCTTGGATTCTTATCACAGCTTCTCACACGGCGGAAGTGGACAGGAGATGCTATTTTCAAGGAGAAAATCTCCTGCAGAACAAAATTCAAATAGTTACACCCCCGCAACCCTGAAGATCTTGGAACACAGTTCGGCGATATGGTTTGAACATGGAGAACCATCGTAAGTTCACCAAAGTTATTTCACCCAACATTAAATCTCCATTAACATATTTAGCAGAGTCCTCCAAGACTTCGAGTCTTACCTCCGAGAGCGAGAGCTGGGTGTTCGGCTGGCCAGCAGGCCGGGAAGCAGCCAGTGAGGAGGGGGCAGGCTGAGAACTTTGATTTGTAGCATGGCCCACGACGGGATTAGCCTGTCACATGGTATTACTCAGCACAGATTTTTTTTTTAGCTAATTGGTGTAAAAATTGCAAACAAAAAGAGGGGAGATGGATATAGGCCATTTCCTTGCCAGGCTGGGGGGGGGGTCAAAAAACCCAAGGTGGTTTGGAGAGGGAGGAGGGAATTATTACTCAGAAAAGCCTTGTTGACTTCTCACAGATGATTGAAGCTGAGGAATGTTGAGAAATTGATTCCTCTATGTCTGCCGTGTGAACAACAGGCTGACAGCAGGCTTTGGTGCTCAAGTGAAGACATGTTAGACACTAGCAAGTATAATACTGAACATACCCTACCGCTACCATTGCCTTACAGAAATATCAAACCCAGATGGGCCACATTTTGAAGAATTTAGCAGCATTTCAAAAAGCTGCTGAACGGCCCGTGCGGCTGATGTCGTCATTCTGACTGTAAACCTCATTACCTCGTGTTTCAGGTCTGACACAAATGTGGTTCTTAAAATCCCCATTGTCAACTATTCACCCATTTTCCCATAAACCAGTTTGCCCAGTAGAAAAGGAATGGACCTAAAAAATGTCCAACATAAAGCCAACCTCGTTGCACCCCACCCCAACACCCACCCTTCACATCAATGTAACTCCACCTAACCTCTGAACCTACGTCCATGTGGCTCACAGTACACTCTGCTGAAGCTCACTGTCCTTTGGTGGTATGTTAATTTATACCGCTGGGGGTTACAGCAGTGTTTCTCAACTCAAATCATGTTCATGTTTCACTGAGCTCTGTCCTTTCATTTGAAACAGTAATATTTATACCCATACATGGATTCAGGAGACCTTCTGATTTAACTAGTGTATTTTTGAGCAAACGGGCACTGTTTTTACTTCAAATTTTCACTTCTATTCATCAGAACATTAAATGGATTCACAGGCGTATTGCGTATGGAACTCTTACACAACACCCCAGTGTACATATAACAATTTAATCTCCAACGAACATGACACATGTTTGTGTGTATAACGAGTCAGAACAACAATGAAAGTGACCTGTTCCTTCCTCCTACAGCTGAGTTTACAGCTCAGTAAGTGGGAGAATTAGCCCGTCGATAGCTAAAGACACAGCTGACTGCTGGCTCTGAAGAAGACGGCACATGACAGGTGCATTTGTCAGTGAGGCTGCAGGTTGTGGGTCCTCAAATGATTCACTCCGGAAGTTCTGGAGATCCGTAGGCTTCGTCTTCTGGAGTACAGTGTCACCAACACAAGTCAGGCACATTTGATTATCTAAATCAATAATAAATATTTAAGTCTGAAGGGGGCCATGTTATTTTATTTCAAGACCGGGATTCTCTGCATCGTCTAACGGCCTGCTTTCGCAGTCACAGGATGAAACTCTCTTCCCTTTTCTCTTCTCAAAGGTGAGCTCTGAACTGAACCTACCTCTGCAAATGTTCAAATCTTTTAAGACCAGGAATAACACTAATCTCTGCCATAAGAGCTTTACGCCCTTTACGCAATACCAGGCTGTCCTTAGCGTATGTAAGGCAGAGGAACCTCATGTTAAGCTAAATAAAGACAGCAGAGGGTCAGCTGACCAGTCACATGACCACCCACTCAGAGCAGACAAGGCTTTGGGGCTGCCCGGCGTTTTGTACCATGGGTGCGACATAAACCTTATGAAACCTCCAGTGAGCGATTTAGCATTTCCAGAGATTTGTGTCAGTTAAAGATTATTCAGGCTTAGATTACAAACCCATTACCTTACAAAAGCGCAGTGGACAAAAGAGTCCTCACCCTTTTACATGGCATTTCCTAGAATCATTTGACGTTAAGCTGTAATTTACATATGCTGAAGATACTGCATGACCCAGTTACAGATGAGAATTTGTTTTATTTAGAAAATGCTTTTATCCAAGGCAAAGTCCCTGGAGCAATTAGGCATAAAGGCCTTGCTCTAGGGCCCAATGGTGACAGTCAGACTGTCGACACAGAGGTTTAAACCGGCAACCTTAACCCAGAGCCACACACATCAGCATGTGAACACTTTAAACCTGATCTCTGGGCCAGGAGCCATTACACTTAACCTGTGCGAAATACTGCTGAGGTACCACAGCAAAGGTGAGTCATCCCCTCGCACTCGCCGAACACCCCCAGCTCAGGTCTACGCCCACCTGACCTAATTACGCCCTTGTAATTATACTGGGGAAAACAACAACGCAAGCAGAAAATCTGACCCAGTAACAGCATGAAGCGGACTGAGAGTAAAGAAAAATACAGGGAATTACATCATTTACCAAGTACTACAGAAAACAATGGCTTCGCAGGATGTTAAGCAAACACACTGGGAAGCCTAATTATTCATAGGGGTTACATAGATAGAAACTATACAGTGTGTTCTTGGCGGCTTTTTAAACATCTAAATGTTTTATTGTAATATCTCCACCTACTGGCAGGATAACGAAACAATCATGGAACTGGGGCATGTCAGACAAAGGAGATAAAAAATATCAGGATATATTATGTTCAGGAAAAAAACAGTAATTTCAAGCAATACAAATGGAGTTTACATCAATTTTAATGCCAATTTTTTTTTATTAAGTTAAATTTTTAACAACAATATAAAGTCCAACAGTTCTGGAGGGAAGTTCAGCCACGGAGAAAGATAAACAGTCTTTCAGCATGACACAAATTCAGCGAAGTGCACCTTGTGTACTCTGAGAACCATATACACAGTATACAGACAAGAAAGTAGGTCCCAGACTATCCGTTACAATCTGACATAATTTAAGATGAAACTCTTTCATCGCCGCATTAAACAGCCTAAAATGATTACATTTGCTCCAATGAGTTATATTTTCTTAAAGATTCAATTAACTTTGCCAAACCTGTGGTTATAAAAACCAGAATTTATGATAACAGTGGAAAACTGGACAACAAATTACAGATCTTCTGTATGAGCAAGATGCAATACACTGCATTCAGTTCTCATTCTGATCTTTTCAATCAGTCATTCCTTCTCTAAACAGTGTCCATTCTGGGAATACATACATGTGCAGACAAAGCAACGCCACAATGAACCTGCGCCTGCTGAGGTTAGAGAGTGCCCTCTAGTGTGAGGACTCAGAACTACAGTACATTATTCTCACTAAAGCTCAGATCTCCTCCATAGCAGCTTCCGTTGAGGATCACTCAGACACTGGCACCCCGCGGTGGGTGGGGTTATTATTTACTGCTGCCAATCACCAGAGGCTTTAACCCACTTCTCATTGGTCAATTCGACTGCTTCCCATTGGCTTAAACCAGCACACAGCAAATTCCCCCACCCAGAGTGGGTGTCCCATTGCCACCCCCTTTACTTGCAGTCATTTGAAATCTCTTCAGGCCAATACTGGTCCTGCATGTAGCGACTAGCGGAGGATGCCACTTCAGAGAGGGAGTCCGTGTCCAAACTCGGACTCGCGTCCGGCATATTCCGCTCCCACTGCGTCTCTACGAGCTTGTACAGGTCCATGGCTGCGATGGCGTCCTCCACGGAGCAGTGTCCCTCCTTGCTGGTCTGTGAGGAGGAGCAAACGGTAATGTCGCACTTCTGTCCATGCCACACCTCAGAATGGTTGGTGACAGTTACATACCAAATATAATAATCTATATCACACAGCTGGACTACCGCCACACTGCAGTCTCAGAACAAACCAGCGTAAGCGCCATTACGCCCTCTCTGCCTTCTCAGGAATGCAGCACGGACAGGCGTTTTGCCAGATATTGCATTCAGAAACATTTTGTGCAAAGCGTGCCCTCTTGTGGCAACAGGCGGGATATTCTCACCTGAATTTTTCTGTGTAGCAGGGTCTTGGCCAGGTTTTTCAAGGAGACGCTGCCCCGGAGCGGAAAGTCGGACAACCGCCTGAGCTCACGTGAGCGGCTCGTGTCCCTGATCAGGTGCCGCGGAGGAGCAAATCCCAAGGCTCGGAAGTCATTGTGCAGGGCGTGACCGACGACGACCTTCCCCTTCAGGAGCTGAAGTATCTGTCAATGAAAACGTACAGAATCACGTTATCATGGGAAAGGTGACGTCGCCAACGAAAGAGGCCCCCACTCTGAGTCCGGCTCTGAGCTCACCTCCCGACGCGCCCTGTTAAAGGGCACCGCGTTGACCAGGTGGTGCTGGGAGATACCGCTCCAGCGGGTCCGGTAATTCACGACCGGCCTCAGCGGCTGGATGTACTTGTCGTACAGCACCTCCCCATGGTAGTTGACCATACTGCAACGGGCCACCTCACTGAAGCGACCGCCTGGGCCAGTGCCCACCATCTCGCAGTCTATGGCGACCAGCTTGGCTGGATTCACGCAGTGGCAGGGGGAGCTACGGCCGCTGACGGGGGGACTGGCTGCTGAGGAGACCCCGCTGTCCGTCTCCCAGTGCTCACCAACGGAGGACATCACCCCAGCTTTGGACATTCCTGACTGGTGCCAGGCAGGGTTGGCAGTCACCGACAGGACATCAGAAGGAACCTCGGTCCGTAGGGGGAATGAAAAGTCCCCCCAGATCCCAGGGTCCAGGGATAACACGATGGAGCCTGAGCCCCCCTGGTCTCTGGGTTTGTCCTTCGCTTTCTTTTTCTTCTGCAGGACCCCACTCTTCTCCAGCGCCGCTCTTTTCGCCTGTATCCGCAACCATTTATTTGTTGCTGGGTTTTTCTTCCTGCGACACTCTGGAGCCCCTCGAAGACTCTCAGCTAAGGAAAGGTGGACAGGACCTGGAGGATGGGGATCGTGGGAGCTCCTCACGTTCTCCAAGGGCATCTCACAGCAGCTCAGACCGGGCATCTTCCGACCTGCTCTCTAAGGACACCTACCACATAAACAGAGAAACACCCGGCTAACCAAGGAACTAACCGAATCTGCCTAGAAGTATCGATGGTTCAAAAAGCAAGACCTGAGAAGTGATGTTTAATAATTTATAGAACCAACTGTAATCAAAAACTTTAAAATGCATTAAATGAACCATTGCAACAGGCACGAATGTACATAATATGCACCGCTTCCACTCGCATTTCCATCTATGTATTTACACTATTTATAGAGTAACGCCTCAATACGAAACACCCCAACTGCTCGTGTCCCGCCCACTTCACCCCCCGTCCCTCTTGAATAATTAGCGTTACTGTATGTTTTACGTCCTTGTTAAATCCACACGTACATACATATATGAAATCATCGTACGCAGCTCCAAACAACCAGAGAAAACGCTCGCGTATACAGTCCTTGGGGAATAACATAACAACCAATAAGGGCATTCTCCATTTTCGTATCGGCACAAACGTATTTATGACACATCACGTGATCTTAATGATTCGTAATAATTATGCACTTGACATATATAGGATTGCGCAGTAATTATGCAATGCATTATATATGGCAAGAAACTGGTTCGAAGCAGTTTAACATATCCATCCCCACCACACAAGTGTATTGTGACCAATCCTGATCTAACCAGTCAGCTAACCTGCTCTACCTCCGCGTCGAAAGAAAATTGATATTTTGTTGGTAATTTTATTTAAGTAATCGAATTTTGGTTAATATCTAAAGACATTATGGTGTAAATACGTTTCATAAACGATATATATACACGACAGTCTACACATAAAATTTAGTGAGCTGATACTGTCGAGCTGTCATCGACGACTGGCCATATAACCACCGAGCTAATGGAAATGCCGCTGTCATCGCGCTCGGACGGCTACATTGTCCTCAGATTTGAGGTTTAATTGTGTAGCAATGTATTCGTATTACACGCAACGTATTTAAACTATATATCTGACATATATGTTTAGAACTTACCGGCACGAACACGTGGAAGTCGCGCGGCTCTCCTCACGCATGTCCAGGCTTGCTCCACAGCATTGCGCTCCTATTGGTTGATTTTTACTTAAAACCGGTCAAATCCAAAATGGCGAGTCCGGTACCGCGTCTCAATGAAAGGCGCGTACCGCCATCTGCTGCGCTGGAGTACTAACTGCAAAGAGAAACTAAACTCTACCCAGACCGACAATCGCTTTCAGTACTACCCCCCTGCTATTTTACGCATTTGACGTAAACGACTTAAAGTGATATGTGTCGAATGTTTAAATTTCATGGGTGTATTGTTCAAAACGGCGAATAATGACCTACACTAGCCAAACAGTATTTATCTAAGGAGTATCTGCATGGGCGTTTCTTGCCCCGATGCCAATCTTCCTTCATAAAAAAACAAGCCCCGGGTAAACTTTAGCCCTGGATATCTTCAATAGCTAGAATCGCCCCTCGGTATCTGTGTCGAACTGTCGGCATAACCTGGTATATTAATTATCTTCCGGAGTAAGGGAGGTTCAACCATCAAAATCATTAACCTGTCAGTTTCAATGAACCATAAAAAAGTCACTGACACAAGTTTGTTTTTGAATCTCATAAAAAAACCTGACACGTTTCTCCTGTCAGTTTCGGTTATTTTGCGTTCTAATGTCATTTCTGTCAATCCATACAGAGTATTTCCCTACAGGAGCTATACAGCATCAGAAAGTGTGTAGGCAAGATCACTGCAGACACGACCCACCTCAAATATCTCACAAGCCCTCCCTGATCACACAAAATTAATTTTATCAGTCAGAACTCACAGGGCACATCTCATATGAACCCAATGATCATATTGCAGGAGTGTCATTATTCTGCAATAGAAAGAAATATACTAGGATACTCAATTATCAGCTTTCACTCCTACTTATGCAGACAGGGGAAAAAAGGAGCCTGCATCACATCAAATTCTGTGTATTCAGTAAAGTGGTGCCTGCATCTGTTAGTAACTGAAATTACCCACTTAGACAAGGTACTGATAACTCCATTTAGACCAGTTATTAGTCAAACCAAAACACAGGATCACTGACAGTTAACCTCTGTAATATTAGCAGATTTAAATAACCCAGAGGTCTCTGAACTGTATGGCAGTAAAATCACTTCAGTGAAGTAGAGTTCGAGTCCATAACTTTTATTTCACATCTTCCAAAATTACAAAAGTGATTTAAAAAAAAAAAAAAAAAAAAAAATCCTCCCCCACAAAAATCGTCTAGAAAAAAGGTAATCCTGTAACATCAAAACAGTGCATCCATTTGAGAGGGAAAACAAACGCTCTCAAACTTAGAACAGCCACCTTCTGGCCAACTTGATCTTTCGCTACCAGGGCAGCTTAAGTGCACATTGGCTTGGAGTCTCAGGCTCCAGAGCACATGCCTTCCACACATCTTCAGGTCTACAACTCTGACTTCTCAGTCTCTCCGACCACCAAGGGATTGGTGGCCTCTCTCTTTAGATAGGAGATGAAGTCGCTGACCTCACGGCCACCCTGGAGGGGTACAAGACATTTAGGACCATTACTACAAAGATAAAAGCAAGCGGTACATTCGCAGAAACAAACCCGGCAGATGTACAGTCAACCCTACCACATGGCGGGGGTTAGAGATACAGGCCCCCCAGTGATCTGGAGAAACCACATTAAACTGTTTTGGTCTCCTTGGCCAGCAAAGCAAAGCGATGAGGAACACGAGATATCATGAGAGACTGCCAAAAACGCACTTGGCATCCTTCAAACCAGCACTGTACATAGATATTATGTACGTGTTACTAAAACGTATCTACAGCTTATGGAAAACTCACAAAAAAAGAAAAGAAAAAAAAAAAAAAAAAAAAACACAATTTCTTCGGCAGACCTTGCTAAATCGCGAAACCGCGATGCAGAAAGTCATGGTACAGAAGGATCAACTGTAATCATTAAATAACCAACTCCAGAACCAACCTCATATCTCTGGGGATCTTCCTTCCTACCAGCTGGGGAGAAATAAATGGTAGGGAACCTAGAATAGAAGTACAATTGTAATTTTGCAGACTTATCAAAAAAAAAAAAAAAAATCAATGCGGGGCCAGTCAGTCCTTGCTGCAGTTGGGGGTTAACGGCCCCCTTTAAGGGCCCAACAGTGAGTTGAACCAGCAGCCTTCCCAACGCAGGCACAGCATCATAACCCAGCCACTGCCACCCCCACCCCCCCAAAGAACAATGATTCCATCTTCAGGAACCTAAGTGAACATGCTCCTTCATTGGCATTGATACATAATAAATCTGCATGCAGTGCATTTAGATAAACGTGTATGAATTTTACAATCCACTCCAAGCTCAGGGTTGGAATGTAACACTTCAGTGGCTGGTGAACTGAAATCCTTACCCGCTGACATCATAGGGTGAAGGCACATCATTGGCTGTGGCATCCATCTTTGCAATGACAATGTTGGGATCACCGGACAGCTATTAGTTGAGGGAGGAGAAAGAAAATAATTGTATGGAGTTTAGTGTGAGAGACAAACAAAACATCACATCTTAACTCATCTTAACTTACCTTTTCACCCAGCTCCTTGTACTTTGGTTCTAAGTTCTTGCAATGGCCACACCAAGGGGCATAGAACTCAATCAAGACATCTTTACGGTCATCATTCACAATCTGGTTGAAGTTCTCAGCAACTACAACCTACAATGAAACGGAATATTAAGTATGATTTTTGGATAAACTGTATGGAGAACTGAATACTGAAATCACAATGTGAAGTCACCTTCACTGGGCCGTCATTGTTTTCAGGAACTGGCTCAGACTTAAGGTAGCGTTTAATCTTTCCTTCAAAGTAGTCTTGCAGAAATCGTTCCAGGGCCTTCCCGTCACGTCTGCATGAGATCAAAGGCTTGCCATCATGCTTGATTAACAAGTTGAATAATTTAACAGATGCCACAGAGATGCATTTCTGGGAGTCCACCAAAAACTCACGAGAATTCCTCCTGCATGACATATTTGTCTCCATTGGAAGAACGAATTCCAACGACTGGCAGCTCCCCGGTGTGGGAATCCAGTCCAAATTCCGACAAGTCATGGCTGAAGACGTTTTTATTAGCGACTGCAAAGTTCATCTGCTTCCCCTGATCCAAGAAGTCTTTGGCCACCTTCATGACCCTATATGAAGACATTTCCGATGATTATGCAAGCTAGTTTCTGAATCTGTAATTACAGCAGGCGGCTGTGGGGTATCTACCTGTTCCTCCAGTAGTTGGAGCCCTTGGGATTCATCTCATAATCCAAATCGTAGTAGGCCACCAGCAGATCTTTGCCCTTGATCAGGTCCTTGTTGTCTTCAGTCATGTGGGGACACATACCAAAGCTTCAAACGGATAAGACAAGATACAAGTTTGCTGTGATCTGAAGGTTAACTTTGGCTGTACAATAGAGAATGTTTTTGTAAAAGTGTCAAAAGTCCAATTTTAACATACCATTTAGAACCACATTTGGTAACAAAGGATGCAAAAACCATATTTTGACAAAAAGATTGGGAAAAAAAAAATTTGGTTGCAACACCCGCGTTGAGGGATTAAAAGGTTTTAAAAATGCCATGAGCTAATTAACTCAGAATATATCAAATCCATCGTCGTTAAAGAAAACATGTTTACTACCAAAACACCAAATTCATACACGAGCAGAAAAGCACTAAACAGCTAAACATAGGAACACGTTTCCAGAAGCTGAAACCAGAGAAGAAAACCTCACATGTTATCTTGGATGAATTTCTTGATCTTGCCACTGGTCATCGTATCCTCACTGAACCTCACACTGCTCTCTTCAAATTTATTGCTGAGGCGTGGAGGTCGAAACAGGATAATTCCTCTAAAGAATGAGAGAGCAGCAGAGTGGAAATTTAAGAGTTGTTAGACAATTGCATGGCAGAACTGTGTTGATTAATAATGCATGCAAGGTAATCACCCACTCGCTTTCTATGTCATATTTCTTCAGAAGCTCCTCAGAGTTTGTATGTGCAAAGCGGTAGAAGTCCCTCAGGGAACTGGCAGACTTCTGGAACTCTGCCTGCGCCAAGCTGCCACCGTCCGCAAAAAAGCCTGACCAAATGAAAGACAAATCAGGCTTCCTGAAACTCAACTGATGCACTAGTCTCTCAAAGGGGGCCAGAATATCTCACCAATGACACTTGCATCGCGATCTCCGATGAACTTCGCAAATTCGGCCGCAGTCTTGATCTCCGATGAAGCGGGACCAGCTTGCTTTTTCATGTGGCTCACGATTCCATCTGAAGACAAGGTACACAGTTCAAGATTCAGTTAAATTATCTAGCCAGGAATCCAGAATCCATCTCAAGCAACTAAATACATTTTGGAAGCACCTGAACTCCACAAATGCATCACAGAAGGGAAAATAATCAGCTGGGTGAGGAAGCACAGAGGAGCATGGGGAGAACACGCAAACTGCACACGCTAAACAGCTCCTGGGTTGCCGAGTCTCCATTCTGGCCAGGGAGGCCAACCAAAGCAAAACATAGGTAGGAAAACTCCTACTTCCACCAACCGAGATGGATTCTTCAAAGAAAGCCTTGAGTAAACAATTACCAGCAGTTCGAGGTCCGTCATAGCTGCCGGAGTCTTCTCCATCTTTGAAAATCTTAAGGGTTGGGTACCCACTCACGCCATACTTACTGCAAACGTTGGAATTTGCAGTGCAGTCAACCTAGAGCAGAAGACGCACACGCCATGTTAAAAACAGCCAAGCGTCAACGCAACACTGGAGGGTGTTAGACAGCTGACATGTATACGGCGAACAAAATTATAGCGTGGTTTGTGGAATTATACTTAGCAGTTGAGAGCAGAGCATATTTGCTTGGAAAGTAGATGTTACTTGATTACCAATTATCAAGTATTAATGCTACAATTTGAGCAAACAACTACAAAATGAAACCTTTTCATTTTGAAAAATTGACGGATTGCAAAGACAAAACGACCATTGTCTCAGCAGAACATACACTGGCTGAATATCATTTGCTGTAGGTTTATGCAAAACACAGTGATTGTGTGTGGCAAGAACAGGAAACATCAAGAATAAACCTAGTCCCCTTTGAGCCGAACTAACCTAATGATCTTCAGTACATTGTCCATCCAGGGCACGCGTTTAGCCCCCCAACGCAAAGCCACCCAAGAAGCATTCGAGTGTACCTGCACTTGTACTAGTGCAAATGGCAAATAAAGTATCATTTCAGCATTTAGTGCATTTCCACCCACTTTCAGCAGTGAGATACCTTTGCCAAGGGAACGATGCTTTTCAGACGTGTTGCTGCAGCTTCGTACTCTGGAGCAAGTCGCTTACAGTGACCACACCTGTGGATGAAAAAGTTTCAGCACGGCAGAACAGAACTGGTAAGCACTGGGAAGACCGACTCAGTTATTCAACCAAGCACAGATAGCGATCCTGATAAATATGCATGAGATTTAATCATGGAGTAGAGGTGTATCACAGTCAAATGCATAACTTAACCATTTTCATAACTTGTGCATGTTATAACTGAATGCAATTTACTGAAAGAAAGACAAAGCCTCTAGTGGTAATTTTGTTATGTTTGTTACGTATTATACGAATTAAAAAATGAAACTCTGGCAAAGTGCTTTGGAAAACTAAGTTTCTAAAACCTAAGGCAGGTACCAGTGTTGATGGCACGTATGAAACAAACCCAAGGAGACTAGGCTAGAATACAGTGGCCACAAACACGGTTTATACAAGCGCTAACCAACTAGATAACCAGAGACATCCGTTTTCGTGGGCGTTATAGGCTCTGTATAATCGTCATCCAACTGAAATACCCCAAAAGGCACGACAGAAATGGAAGTTTACTTTCAGCTTGATATTTAGAAACCCGAGAAAGACCACAGGCTAGAACAAAATTAGGTAAAATTGTTGGCGTAGACAAATGATGCCTCGCTTGACCGGCTGCATTGGTAGAAAACGAAAGCGACGCCTGACTTAAGTCATCTGCAGCAAAACGAAACTGCAGGAGGCCAGACAGACGCGTTTCGATGCGGAGATGGGAGAGCTCACCAGGGTGCAAAAAACTCCACAAGGATCAGGTCATGGTGGCCGATCCTGCTGTCGAAGTCGTCATCCGTGAACTCCAGCACGTCGCTGGCCCGGGTGGCCGCAGCCAGGGCAGACAGAAGCAGCAACTGCAGCATCGTGGCGTGGAGCAAATAAGCAGGACGTGTCGGTCTTTATTAAAAAAAAAGACCCCAACGTATGATAAATAAAAAAAACTGATGGGTAGCTATTTAGGCGATCTCCTTTGGGGAGGTAATTCGGGGACGCGTTACGAGCGAGCAAGCTCCCGAATCACATGCACCGGGCTTGCATGCGAGAAAGACCGATTTCTGCGAAAGCCTTTCAGTACCGGGTCCTGCTGGAGGAGCCAAAGTGTGTGGCGCCTCACCATTGGGTTTTTAACAGGGTTACAGCCCCAGCCAGCCAATAACAGGCAGCACCTACCAGTTCCTGCTTTATTCCGAGTCAAGTTCAAGCGCGGCGGCCGCAACAACAGAAAATAAATCTGTATACGTAATGATTGTTCTGACTTGTATTTATAATGTAATATTTTTTTGACTTTTTATTTATTGACTTTTTCTACCAAGTATCTGAGATCATACTGTGAAAATATTACTGTGTAGTTCTTGCATTTCTTGTCGGATTGTTGTTAAATTGACATCAAGTTACCCGCTTCATCTGATTTTTCACAGTGTGAGATGTGACCATGAACAGAGACTAACATAAGAGGTACGCAAGAACGCATTTCACCTTTAAAAGCGATAGGCCTACGCGTGGCAATCGATTGTTGTAACAGCGCAAATGCACATAAAATACTGACACGTTTTCGCTGTTACAACAATCGTGTCCGCAGCTCTGGACGCACTGCGCATGATCAGTTCGCTGGCGTCCACTTCAAATACAAACATGCATACTTTTGACGAGAGTTGGCGTAGTTTGCAAACCCTACAGACTATTTACAAGGTAATAAATCTGTTACATACATGTAAATGCGTGTGCAGATTTGTCTCGAATTGAAAATCACGCCACCTCAGGGGTTAAATGGATTAGACATATTTTGTTGTGCTGTGTCATGAATGATAACTAATCATTTTCATGCTGAATTAGGACAGGATTTGTAAAGTACCATTTTAAAGAACCTGGATTTCACTTAAGTACCAAGTTCTTGTGTGCTGATTGGTCAGTCTCCTAAAATCTTGCATGTCATTAATGTTAATGTGCAACAGCAGGATGAGTATTTCAGTCAAGGAAACAAAGCACAAAACGAACAGAACTGTTTAGCCAAGCACAGGAGCCTTTCAATTTGTAAGACCTGAAGTAGTTCAAAGTGTCCTCCCTGACATGGATTATCTGGTCACCCTTTTATATAGTAGCCTGATGCAGGCAGTTCCATTACACATGCAGGTAAGTATTTTGTTCCCTTAAGCCCAAGTTTATATGTAGATTCATCTTTAGGGTGAATTTTAAGGAATCACTTATTATGGAGGACTGAATGTAGCTCGGTGGATTAGGACGCTGTTCCTGTAAATGGAAAGTCGTTTGTTCAAACATTCAGGCCGGTAGAGATTTCACCACTGGGTCCTTCAGCAAGACCTTTATCCCTAATTGGGCCCTAGAGCAAGGCCTATGTCCCTTATTGGGCTCTAGAACAAGGCCTTTATCCCTTGTTGGGCCCTAGATCAAGGCCTTTATCCCTTATTGGGCCATTTCTGAAATGTCCATCGCTTCAGATGAAAGCATCTGCTAAATAAATTAGCCAAAAGTTATAGTACTATTTGTACTGATTTCACAGATACAAAAAAATCTGTTTGCATTAGGGGGAGATTATCCACATATAATCCAATTCATCAGTCATGCTTCAAAGAATGGGGGGCAACCAACTGTGACCATCTGTGTCCACGGACGGTATGACCATCCAGACCAAAAACAAGTAAATGAACTACGTGCCAGCAGCCTTCCACTGATCATGTATTTTTTTTTGTTGTGGGATCAACAAATTTGAAGGCATTGCACTTGCATTACATATTTTAAGAGGTGTTGTGATCATTGTCCTGTAAATGACAAGCTTTCATGAACACAGATAATACGCTTGTTTTTATGGTCATTTGTTTGCAACAGCCTGAACAGGTAATGTGAAATGATTAAAAAATGTTCTTAAAAACAGACATTTTTGGCATTATACAAGGACCGATAGTTGGACAGTCTTGATCTCTGTCCATTTTCATGATGTTCAGAAGACAGGTTAGTTAGAACATGGGGATTTTTAGTGGTCCTCAACACACATTGCCCAATTAAACTCAATCCCTTCCTCTAAAAGAGAAAAATAAAATGCTACTATGTGGGGTTAAAAGGATTAATTAAAAGTCTTCAGCAGCTGCTACATCTCATTTCCACCAGTAGAGTGAAAAGGTGTCTCAGGACCAAGCCCAGTTACCACTTGACCACAAGACACACCAGGCAGTTGCCAACAGTACAAAAACCACGCCCACCAGCAGGGGGTGACGCCTCAACCCAGGAGTGCAAGACCTGCCATGACGCTGAAGCCCACCAGGATGAAGAAAACTTTGATCAGCTGTCTCTCAGGGGAGTTCAGCTCGTGGGGCAGGATTTCCAGGAAGGTGATGTAAAGGAACGTTCCGGCAGCCAGCCCCTCCAGCACGGCCTGGATCAAGGCCCCAAACGCTAGGCGAGCCTCCATCACACTGATGCCCACGCCGATGCCCAGTGGTGACATGAGCGCAAACACGGTGATGTAGGCTGCTACCCACAGCGGGCGGACCTCGCTCTGCACCAGTTTTACAGACAGGCTGAAGACTATGATGCTCTTGTGAACTAGGATGGCGATGCAGATCTCAAGCACCTGGGGTAGAGACAGATCCAGAGGGTGCGTTCAGAAGAGGAAGACATGTTTTGTATTTCTGTGTGTGTTATGTATATATTACGTTGTGGAGACCAAATATCCCCACAACGTGACAAAAACCTGTTAGTTTAGACATTAGACATTGTGAGGACCGTTGTTTTGGTGCCCACAAGGATAAGCTCAATTTTATAAAAGTCTGTGACTGCAATCAAAAAACTGAAACTATCAAAAGTCTTGCATTTTGTTTGGTTACATATGGTTAAGGTTGTCATGTTGGGATTAAGCTACTGTTTTGCCAATAGAAATGAATGGAGAGTACCCACAAAGATACAGTGTGTGTGTGTGTGTGTGTGTGTGTGTGTGTGTGTGTGCGCGTGTGTGTGTCCTGTGACGACAGCCGGGCATATTGTGTATGTGTGTGATTCCTGAGAGCCTCCAGGCCCTCGGCAACAACACGCGGGGGATATGGACAGATGGAAGGATAGATTGATGGGTGATTAATTAAACGAGGGAGCACGCCATCGTCTTGCTGTCATGTAAGGGGACCCCGAGAACCTGACTCATGTGAACGATTGCACTTGTAATTTGTCAAGTGATGTAACAATAAATTCAATTAGCATAGACATATCTTGTACTTAACATAATTAATCAACGTAATTAGTGCTGATGGCTGCACCTTTTCATTATTGTAATTAATCAATGTAATAATTAATAAAGTATTCTCATTGACAGCTGTACCTTGTAATTAATATATTAATGTAATTAGAATTGATGGATAAGCCTTGTAATTCATGTGATTAATCACTTTAATGTAATATTTAATTGAATTAATTTTTCCAGCCTTACGGTACCTTGGAGTCTGTCGTCTGTAGGCCAATAGCCAGCCCCTCGAAGATCGAGTGGAGGGAGAGAGATAGGAAAAGCATGAAGGAGCGGAAGGAGGAGTGCGCCTGCAAGTCCACGTGCACGTGCTGGACGCTGCCTTCCAAGTCACCGCGGTCATGGCTGTGCCCGTGGCCGGCTGCCGGGAGCAAGGGGGCACTCTCCTGACCTCTGGGGCCACTGAAGTTCAGAACGATTCTCTCCAAGATGAGCACCATGAAAAAGCCACAGGCCATGATGAATTCAGCCAGGGGGAAGCTGGTCGGCTGAAAGACAACAAAGCCAATCAGCTTTGTGTTTGTTGCAACCACTTCCAAAGCACTGGGGGGAGTGGGGTGATATCCAAATAGATGTGACTGGCTTGCCCTCCGATTTAAACGCTACAGCCTCTGTAAAGATGGCGGCCTGACTGGGGATAGGTTTCCCAAAAAGCAGTTGCTAACAATTTTAGCAGCTTACATACGCGTAGTTGGAACCATGCAACTGAACGGTTAAAATGATGGAAGATGCTAAGAGGAGCTTTCAGGAAACGTCCTCCGGGGCAGGTTTAGGGCACTCACATTCAGCCCATGGGTGCCCAGCTCTGTCCCGATGTCAGACAGGTAGTCGGGGATGATGTCCAGCAGACAGGCAGCCAGAAACACACCGCCAGCGAAACAGCTGATGAAACTCAGCACCACTCTGTGGGTTTCTGCGGATACAAAAAGAGGCTTCAGGATGCACGTGCGTGAAAAGCACAAGGAGCTCGGCAATTTCATCTAGTTTCACCAGTCTAGTATTTTGGTTCCCCTTGCTGGCCATAACTTTGATTGTAGCCGCCACCATTGACTATCAGCGAAAACATTAGTGTTAATTCCGTTGACCCTTCTGCATCTCCACTACATCTCCACTTTGCCCATCGCCATTTCGATATATTGCAGGATCAGCAGGAGAAATTAACTGGGGATTTTTGGTTGTTTTGAACAGAGGTGGAGGTTTCAGGTCCAGACACTACAAATCCAGACCAAGATTTTGTTTCAACCAACCAGTGGAATATAAAGAGTCACAGTCACAGAGTACTCAACTGGTTTGATGAGACAAAATTTTGGTCGGGATTTGTACTCTCTGGACCTGACATCTCCACCTCTGGTTTTGACACAGTCAGCAGACATACAAGAAGCTGAGTAAAAAGTCACAAATGATATCTCATAGTGACCTTGCAATGATCTCGCAGTGACTTCACAGTGACCTTCGTATCTCGTGTCTCCTATCTTTTCACTTTGCTTCATTTGCGATACGGAAGAGTTGACTAATACTACCACACAGCTTCTTGCTTGGCGTACAACTCTGCTATATAACTGCTGTGTGAATTTTAGCTTCTCCTGTGATGCCATGATTGCATCACATTTAGAGAAGTGAATCACTTTGTACCTGTTTTTGATCTAAGTACTTTATCTGATGCATGGACTTCTCAAAGTCCCCACCGAATAAATAAAGCAGATATCGTACTGATTTGATAAGCTTTAAATGTATCGATCCACCCACCCCCCCCCGATACAGGATACTGTGGAAATGTAGTGTTGCTGCAATGAAAACGGGCTTGTCTCTCAGCAAGTGAATGCTTGGGAAGCTCTGGTTCATATACAGAGATCAAATCAATCATTCTGGTTAATCAGTTTAGGAAGCTTTTGCTGCATACTGAAGAAAATGGCCTCCTTGCTTTGTTAGCGGCAGCGAGATTAACGGTTACTTTGCGAGGAATGTCGTTCAGTGCAGATAAGGACGCCTGAGGACACTTTATCAGTGCTGTACAAGCAAAAGAATCATTTTTGAGTGAAGAAAACTATCAAAGGGCTGGAATGGCTTACAACGGACCTCAATTAAATGAATAAAACAACAAAACATCTGAAAGATAACACCAATTACTACCATTAGGGAAGAGTTGTATTCCTTGGAATTAATGGAGAATAACATGTTCATAGCTATTTCACAATTCAAAGACACACTTTGCTCTTTGTCCTCTTTGGATAGACGTTCAGCATCTGTGTCCACACAGGAATATCTAAATAACTGGTTTAAATAGAGTCACCACCACATCAGCTGACATGGCCCAGTGTGACTCTCTGGGGGGGGGGAGCTTCTCGGACGATCTTCTTTTTTTTCATAATCCCTACTCCACCTAACATTTCTATCCGGCTGCATTTCTATGAACGTGGTCATCTCGCACACTGTCCATTTTAAGAGTTGGAATAAATCACACACATGGTCCCAGTTTGCAGATCTGTACGATTAAGTTATTATTTCGCGACCGGGAAGATACAGGTAAAAACAGATGTTTACTGATTGCGGCAGGGCGAGTTAAACTGTTATTCTGACTGACAACCAAACACATAAGTATGATAAACACGAACCAGGCCGATCTAAGGGGAAACGAATCGGAACAGAAGGACAGCGCCCTAATACGGGGCCGCTCCTGTTTCGCTTCTTAATAAAATTAAATTAACCGGCCATCGGAGACACGTTGATCGCAGACTCGGGTGACACTCCCACCGCATTCCATTACCTGTTCCGCTCGACTCCCGGAACCATTTCAAGCGGGCCGGAATGAAGCCAAACAGGAGCGTGAGGACCAGCAAGCCCACCAGAGAGCCCACCTTAACCTGTAACAAGTACTCCATCTGCGAACCCTAACTCAAGTAAAACCTCCTATGGATGCTCTTTCAAGAATGAAAAAAATGCATTACAAAAACTGTAAAAAGAAAAGCTACAAAAATAAAGAAAACACCTGTAGCTACTTGTTGTTATGATTATTGACGCAACGGAACTAACCGCAGCCCATTCGCGGTACCTAGTTGTAGTTTTGCGGTATAATATTGCAAGCAGCAGCTTCGCCCATATCGCTTAACCGCAGCCGTCCAGGCACAGTTTATATCCCGGGCTTTAACGCTGCATTTGTCAACACGGCTGCCGAAGCCGCACGTCGGCGCCCAGCTCTCTTTTATGGCGCGGACCGCCTCTGCACGCCACAGTGCGATTCGCAGCGGTGGGCGGGCCCCGCTCGGGATCACCGGAATTGCGTAACAACACCGGCCCTCTTACCGATTGGCAAGCAACAGGGACGGGCTGCGCCGGCGCGTCCCACGTGATGCAGGCGCCCGGTTATCCTATCCGGTTTTAAACTCACTCTGGGGCGGGCGACCCTCGCAGTTTTCGTGCAGCTCTGATCGACGTTTTCTTGGCTTCACTGATTGCGTGGCCGTGCGTTTTTGAATTCCTGACAGTGGCTGGCAGCTTTCCAGGCGTGTGACTTGATGCCGTATAAATTCAAAGTGATTGTTAAAAACTCGAAATAGCTGTGCATCGTGCGAAGACAAAGTGATGTCAATGCATATAAACGACTGCAAGCAGGCCAACCCTGTCAATTAGTCGCAAATAATGAACTGTTAGTCTGTTTTGAATAAAACCAAGATTGCAGAATAACAACACGTCGATTGCTTTTCACCCCGTATAGACTTAAGAACTGGCAAACCTCACGACGCACATTACAATTTAAAAACGAGTATAGCTTTATATCCCAGCACGTACTTTTATAAGTTGTTTCGATCGCAATGTATAATGAATATAATGTTATCTTTTTATAATCAGTGGGAGAGTTTTTCTAAATTGTGACTAATTTAAAAAAACACGTAGTCTGCCCCCCTCTGGGAACCGGTCGCTTCAGCCACTCGCAGCGCCCTTAGAAGTGAACTTGGTAAAACTGAAGCCGTTCTGTGTGCTCCGGAGCGGGGGAAAGGCAAACGGTGTTCGGTTTCTCATTTTGTATTCCTGCAGCCAACTGAGCCGCTGCTTGTTGAGTGACTGCTGTTCCCTGCGGCATCAATTATAAAAGAGGAAGTTATTGTTCCGTCGCAGGTGACAGTGACACAAGATTAAGGGTCCCGTGTGGGGGTTAAGGCGGGCTTTCACTACAGAGACTCGGGTTTCAGACAGTGACAGCGCACAAACACCGGGGGAGACATGACTTCTGTATCAAAGGCCTGATTGTCTGGTCCTGGTGACAGGGAGAGGGGCCTGTTTGTGCCCTGACAACTTCAGCAGACCTGTAAAAAAATTCCCCCAAGGACAATGCCCAAAGTTACCTGGCAAACCCCAGTGAGAGATGGCTGCAGTACTTACGGGAAAACCATCATCATGTCACTTACTGTCACTATTTATTTCAATGATCTCTGATTCTTACTTTAAAAAGGCAATAGGATATATTTATTTGTAACACACCATGCTAATATGTCTTATTGTCTGATGCACCTTGATGGTGTGTGATTGGTGCAATAACAATTGAGGAGCGCATTCCCAAGATCTTCTCCTGCTCACATCCTGAATGTTGGTCCCCCGGCGTCTGCCGCAGAAGGCCAGCTGGCACATGACAGCGTGATGGCGCTGAAACATGAAGCTGGGGTGTTTGTGCAACCAGCTGAATCTCAGAGGCGGGGAGGAGGAGCAGGTTGGGGAGGGGGGACTGAGAGG
>JAODLD010000008.1:5608277-5637428 GCA_026781065.1 Mormyrops boulengeri | reverse complement strand
GGGGGAGAGGGAGATAGAGAGGGAAAGACAGAGTGGCAGGTATAGAGTAAGAGAGGGAGACAGAGAGATGGGTACAGAGTAAGAGAAAACAGTGAGAAGCGACTTAGGAAGAGAGAGAGATACAGAGGGGAAGCAGACTGTCCATTTACTTCAGCAAGCTGAAGGATGCAGGAAGTTTATTGATGGTGACAGCTTCACATTCAGCTCTGAGGATCCGGACACAGCTGAGCAAAGAATTTCAAACCTAGGAATGGACCAACTTTTCTGTAAGTATGACATTTTTCCAAATGTAAAGAGTGCTGCTTCGTTAGATTTTTTTTGCAGTGTGAAAGCATGTCATAGTTACTGACTTTCATATTTACCTTACAATACTGCAAAGACTGTATATTTTGCAAGTTCTTTTACAGAAGACCATTGCACATGATTTGAGCGAAGGGAGACAGCAGTCAGACTAAGTGTCGTTAGGTGCATAGTAATTGGCTTTTTTGTATGTATGGTAATCAGGTGCCCAGCTGATCATTAACATTGCATGTCCATCCTAAAGGGTGACACGTATCTCACTGCTCCTGCTGCGGCCAGACTCTGGTGCGCCGGCAAAGTAGGTGCGGTGAGCCTCAAGGGATGCGGCTCAGCCCGTCGTGACCCGTAGTCGGCAAAGAGAGGCGTCAGGATGCTGAGGCACGGGACGGCCGTGCACATCACGCTCCTCGTTATCCTCGTAGCTCCAGTCCCAGTTTTTGCCAGAGGTGAGTGTGTTTTTTATGCTGCCCCGTTCCCCAGAGGCGAAGGGCATGTCCGTTTTGCTTTGGCTGTGAATTTATCATCCCACTGCCCTTTTCCTTCAGGGAACAGCAGGGCGGCCCAGACAGAAGCAGCACTTAAGGACCTGCTGCGTGCCTGGCGCAAAGGTGAAGGTTGGCAGCCCTACAGGGGAAGACCTTCAGCAGTCAGGACTCAAGATCAGCAAATCCACTCCGCGGTGAAGAACATCGTTGGAGGGCTGAAAACACTGGGCCTGCTGCCTCGGGGGAGCGCCAGCCAGCCAGGACTGGACAAGTCGCTGGACCAGAACCGGCTCTCAGGTTTTCTGTATAATATCTCCATGTACCTGCAGGGGGTGGGAGAGGCCAAGGATAACCCCCATCCATCAGACCAAGACCAGTTCTGGGAGAATGTGCTCTATTCCTTTCTCCAGCTCAACAAGGAGGGGCTGTACTCTACTTGGGATGGAAAGGTGGCACCCAGACCAACTTTCAAAATGCTAGACCTCTTCCTGTCGCTACGAGGCAGCCCTCACTGGAACGGGCTACTGGGCCTAGTGCAGGCCATTGCCAGCCTCTCAGGGCAGCAGAACCAAAGACCTTTGCTCACGTTCTTCTCGCAGAACTGGAGGATGATCAGTGCACTGCTGGATGCCACGCTGCAGGGGCTTCTCAGCGGCACCTACGGCCAGGCCAGTGCAGGGGTCCAGGGCTTCATTTGCGTTCTGAAAGGGCGTGACGACTGCGCCTTCAATGTTGGCTGGCTCCAGCGGCTCATGGACTTCCTGGAGACGCGGAACTGGAAACCCGTCATCAACCTGCATCCCGCAATACTGGCCGGCGAGCATCACGTGGGATCCCCCTCAGCTGGAAGATTCAAGCCCTTCAGCATGCTTCCGGAGGCCTTCCGAGAGGACAGCCACCCAATCAATCGGACAAGGCCCAATACTGAGGACCTGGGATCGATGAGCTCTCTCCTCCTGCAGGCACTGTCGAGGTCCAGTCCTGCAGAGCCGGCCAGCAGATTGGCTGAGCCTAGCCCAGTCCTCCTGAAGGGATTGGATGGTCTGCGACGGGGTCTTCTGCACAGGGTGGGAAGCTCAGTCTATGGCAACCTGCGAAAGAAGGTGTCTCATGTGACCGATGCCCTGCTTGATGAAGTCAGCAGTTTGGTGGGTGTACCCCATCCTAACCAGCGTGGGAAATGTAATGTAGGCAAGTCTTCCATTCTTTATATTCAAAACCTTCATCTTCACATGGTAGGATCAGGGAAAACGCTACTGCTTTTTATTCAAAGAGAGTAGAAATGTGCACACCCAGCTTTACATAAAACTTTGGGTTTGAAAGATGAGAATCGCTACTTAAATCAGCACGTCCACTTTAACGATTAAAATTTTAGAGCGTAATTGATGTTTTGTCCAAGGAGAGACATGCTACTAGAAATCCAGGAGTGAAGTTAATTTGCTTTCTCTTTTCAAGGCTAGCAGTAACCGAATATCCCCACCATTGTGTGCTTCGAGATGAGGTTACATAAACCCCAATTGTGTCCTTACAAAGACCAGCTCTTTGTTTTTCAACAAGCCTTCCTAGGCACTTTGTGATTTGTTGTTTTTCTTAAGTAATTTTGTTTTTGCTTTTTTAAGGTGACTTAAGACAGCTAATTCTGTGGTAAGTAAGTTGAATTATGCAGCCAATTTTATGAAAGTTTTATTAGTTTTTAAGGATATTACATTACAGTGAAAATTGCTATAATTGTAAAATTTGAGAATACATTTTAATTTGTGTATAAACTGTGATCTGATGTAGCTCAAAATTTAGACCAATAGTGCCAAGAACATAAACCAGGTGTCATTGTTAACCAGCTGTAAATGTGGACCAGAAGACTCTCGAAGAAATGGTCTATCTGAGTCAAGCTTGTTTTCATTCGGCAGGGGCATCAGGAATAACCTGACCTGGAATGCCCAGGCTTTGGGCTTCAGTTCCCAAGGACCGCCCACTAGGCCCCAGTTTCGGTCCTGCCCCTCGGTCCAGGAAGATGGAAGATCATCCAGACCGCTGCGTCCTGTTCAAAGGCCTCGGTCCTTCAAGCCTCACTCATCGAAGAGTGCAGACTCGAAGCAGAGGAGCTCTGAGTATCTCTCTTCCGCAGAGATCCTGGAGGCAGCTTGTAACGACTCCATCCCGGGCCTCACGGGAGTCTCGAACTTCACCGTCTTTCTGTACTGCAACCTGTTCGATGGAAACGATGATGACACCGTCGCTGAAGCCGGTCACATTGGGCCGGACCTGCACACCTCATGCTCCGACGCTGCCTGGTACCTCTCTGCCGCGGAGGAGGACTTCTTGTGGGTGCACGTCTGCAGTGAATTTTTCGCCCGCGAGTTCAACAACTCCGTCTGCGCCAACTCCTCCTTTTGGCTGCAGCGAGCCCAGCAGGTAAGGAAGCTCTCCGCTCTTACGCAACTTGATTTACTCGATAAAGTGTCTCAGTCCAGTTAATTCATCTGTAGCCATCTAGATTCGTATCTAAGAGAGTCAAGCTACTGCTTGCTTTTGTAACTACGTGCTCCTAAATCTAGGATCTCTTTTGCTTTAGTCGAATTTATAACTGAGGGCCTTGTTGATCTCTAGGCATCTCTGACCCAAGATTATCAGTACCTCAACCGGTCCAGCATCGATGAACTGTGTGTGCAGCTGTCCAGTAAGACCTCAGGAGGCTCAGGCTCGGATCCTGATGATAAATGCCTCGTGCAGCTCCGCACTCGCTCCCTCAGTGCTCAGGACTTCAGGAGGTGCTTCCTCCCAAACAGCTCTACCCTCATCACGTCCCTCTGCGGGAACGACTCGGAGCGCTACCCCCATGAAGGTGGCTGGGCAGCAGAGTACTGCTCCAGAGTTCTCCACAACGATAGCTCCGCCCCCTTGGGGCAGGAGCCCTGTGACTATGAGCACTGGGGGGGCGAACGCTTCACTAACACCACCCTGCTACAGCTGTGCGCGGAGACAGAGGGACTGAAGGAGCACGTTTGCCTCAACGCCACCCTGCTCCATCCATTGGTGGCCGCCCAGCCTTGGCTTCTGGGTTGGTGCTCTGACCTGGGGTTGGAACCAGCTGAGGGTGGAGAGAAATGCTTCCTGCAGCGGGTTTTCGATATGCTGCCGGCACCCTACAACTTCGACACCTCCCGGCTGTGTGCCAGCCCTGCCCCCTTCCTGTTGGAGGCGCTGTACAGCCTGAGTCAGTGCGAAGGGGGGCCGGATGAGCGGGTGGGCTGGCTGGGTGCGGTGCGGTATGTGCTGCGTGTGCTGGACTTCGTGGTGGGCATCTCCGCGGGGCTAGAGGAGGGCGAGAGTGACGTACGCCAAGGTTTAAGCCAGGCCATCCTGCTCTCCAGCCTCCTGGACAACACCTCCTTCTGGGGCACCCTCCGGCCCAATGCCTCCCTCAGCGTCCTCCACACCATTGGGGTCTTCCTCAGAAAAGAGCAAGACCCCTCCCTGAAGAAGGACCTGTTGAGCTGCTTCAGCGTATGTGTCATTCCTCAGAAAACATTTGTTATTGTTTTAATTTTGATAAGAACAGAAAGTCAGCAAAGTAATGAGATCGTTCCGCCTCAGGGCAACTTTGGTATGTTCTGTGGAAATTAGTAAAGTAGAGAAAATGCTGATCATTGTGTTTCCATCCTGTTTTCTTGTTGTATCACATAACATTAATGTGCTCACACTGATAGCCGCTTAACCATAGATTATCCATATACAGCTCTGGAAAAAATTAAGAGACCACTGCAAAGCTTTAGCTTTCACTCTTTTCTCAATTTATGGGTGGGCGCCTTTGTGAAATATAGACTTTTTTTCTCAGGCATTAGAAAGTCGCTTCCGCCCTTTACCTGGTTCGTTTCTGGTCGTTCTGGTCTGCCGCTCAGTGTAACCTTCTGCCAGCAGAACCAGGGTTAAACCAGGATTTAAAAATGCATATTTTTTTTAAAAATATAGAGTGGTCTCTTATTTTTTTCCAGAGCTACACATGGGTATACAGACCCTTCGACAAGCTTTGATTGTGTCTTCAGAGTGTCAGAATGGCCAAGCAGTTTGTGTTGTGCTCCTACAGCCTGTTCTGTGGGACCTCATCCAGAGGGAGGACAACTCGTCAGCCCTAAGGGTCCTGTTCCAGGTATGTCTACTTTCTGAACGAAACGATGTAGCCACTGCAACAGTTCCGGGGCGTGAAGCTGAAAGCCGGAGCCTCTGTTGTCCAGGAGTACCTGCAGATGCCAAGAGAGAGCATCCGCACGCTGGTGATGACCGCTGAGAAGGAGGCTGTGAAACGGTTCCTGTCCCACATGCGGCAGAGCTGGGACCAGCTGCAGGTGGAAACAGCCCAGGTGGGGTGCAGAGCTGCGAGTGAGTGGCATTTAGCGGGCAGAAGAATTACTGGAAATACCTCAACTCAGAGAAGCACTGACCAAACAACGGGTACTCGTAGGCAAGCCTTGGTCTGCTGTATTAAAGTGATTACCTGTAGAGATGGGGCGGGCCCTTGGTTGGCACCGTAACAGAAGAGTTCAGTCTCATTGAGCTTCAAGTCGACCATTTTGCATTGCTTCATTGGCATCTGCATGTTTTTTCCATCTTTCTGGTGGGTTTCATCTGCATGTTCTGCCTCCACGCCATAGTCTAGATAATATGTGTGTCCTGTCGTGGAATGACATCCTTACACTGTACACTCTAGCCCTGAATGGGAGGATTGCCATATGATTATGAGACGCTGTGTTGAATTTATTTTAACTTATTTAGTGTGTTTGACTTGACTGTTTGTTCTTAGGCATCCCAGAAGGAACAGCAAGCCATGGAGACGATGACCTCTGCTTTCATTCACAAGTTCACCCGTGTGACGCCTGACCTCTTTGTAGACCTCTCACAGTTCATCCCATTCATGTCTGTTTCTGATATCATGACCTTCCCGACCTCCCTAATGGTCAACGATAGTGTGTGAGTGGACGTACTTCACTGGATCTTAGACAATAGTGTGTCAATGGATGCACTTCAGTGGAAATTAGACAGCAGTGTGTCAATGGATGTACTTCTGTGGATGTTAAGCTGCAGTGAGTCGGTGGATGTACTTCACTGGTGTCAGCCAACACTGCATTAGTGGATGCATGTACTTCACTGGATGTTAAGCAACAATGTGCTATTGTATGTACTTCACTGAATACATGAATAAAAGAGACCATTTTTCCACTGGTGCTCTTCTGTGTACTAGGCTAATGGCTATTCGTGATCACAGCTCTGAGATGAAGTCTCCACAAAAAAGAGCTTTTGTCAAGCGGCTCCTGCAGACCAAAGTTGTTGAAGAGGTCCCGTCCTGGCCAGCGTACTTCCTCAGCTCCATCCTCCCGCTGCTTCCGTATGTCCCTGTCTGCTACTTCCAGAGGCTAACAGTGCAGCAGGTCAGTTCCTTGGAATGCTGCTGTAACGCCGTACCCCTGGTGTCCATCTGAAAATGAGTCTTGCGTGTAAATAGATCCTGACTGATTTTTATCCTTTAGCTCAGTCCCCTGGTAGAGGTTCTGGGGAACAGCAGCCTCGATGCCACCAGGGGGCGCCATGTCCTGCGCACCGTTTTCAGCAAGAGTAAGAACCTGACATGCGTGGATGTGAGGTAAGAACGCTGCCCTCAGTCCACACGCGACACAGCCACTTGTGGCCAGGTGAGCTCAGGCGCCTGCTTTCTCTCCAGCCGGCTCGGGACTCTGGCGTGTTACCTGAACCCTGAAGAGCTACACCAGCTTCTCATGGTTTCGCCGCCGCTGTGGCGCCAGCTGGCCACGTGTGTGTCAGAGGGACATGCCAGCTCCACGGGCCGGGTGAGGGGGGGCAAGTCACCACCACGCAATTCGCTGTCACTTATCTCCACACCCAACGCATCCACTCTCTGAGCTTACACCAGCTCTGAAAATGCTAGCTTAGCCTTAGCCTCTGCTCCACACCCAGTCTGTAAGGTAGGGTCCACTAAGGCCTATCACCATGTTATTTCTGGATAATCAGGCCCCAAGTGAGCCTGGGCATGGGGTAATGGAAGGACAGTACAAAAGGACGTCATGTTTACAGCTACAACATGTTGAATCAGCTGTTTCCACATGACGCACTACATCCTCTTGTGTTCTGTCATCAGATGACATCCTCAGATAATTTGTTATCAGGTATCATCCTGAGATATTTTAACTGTTCCCCTAAGCCCTAACTGTCACTCTCCACTACTGGCTGATCTTCTCAGTTGTCTCACTGGCTAGCCCTCGCTGTCAGGCATCTCGACGCCAGCGGCCTGTCCCCACAGGAGCTGAGCGCGCTGCGCGGCCTGCTGCCTCGTCTGGGGGCCTCTTTCCTCCAGCCGTTTTCCGCCCCCAGACTCCTGCAGATCCTCTCCCAGCCTGGTCTGTCCAGCTACCCCCCGGCCCAGGTAAGGGTCACGGAATACTGTCCTGTCCAGACAGACATTGCCCCGTGGGCCGGGAGATGTATTGATCAATTGCAGAGGCTCCAGACAGCTTTCTGAATTTCCCAAGAAAGATTACATTAATCTGATTTTAAACATGCACTGAAAGGTCTTGGATCCAAGAATGTTGAGACCAATGCACTGCTCCATTGCAGAATTTTCCGGATAGTAGAATATTACTAAAACTTTGCTACATTCACTTTAATCCTTTAATACACAGAATAATGATTATTGAAGTGCAAAAATGCTATATAAATGCAATATTTGTTCATTCATTCAGTGTCACTGCTGAGTATGGGTGGGTGGTATACCAATGTCATAGTCATTACCAGTGTTATTGTGCGCTACAATATATATTTGCACTATACCATGAGAAGTCTACAGCCTAATTATACAACAGCCTATTTATAAAAAATGAAGCCTTTTATTTTCTTCAAAGCTTCAGTTGAAATCTCAGTACTTATCCTTATAGTCTATGTAAGCGGTTTAGAAATGAAAAGTGCTTTGGTCACTTTTTGTATTGTTTCGAAATATAACCGCCCTTACCCAACTGTACTTAAAATGTAAATTAGCAATTAAAGTGTACTTAATATATTATAAAATATTTCTTTAATTTATATAAAGGGTTCAGGACATGCTAATTAATTCATTGAGGACATACTAATAAAACTTGGAAAAAAGTAATACCGTGATATGATACCATCACCGTCCAAAAAGTGAAAGATACTGTGATAATAATTGTAGGTCATATCGCCTACCCCTACTTCTGAGTCTTTCAGATATTCGATATAAGAGATTGCGAGGTAAGCAACACCAGAACACACGGGAAGACGACTCAAGCATGCCACCTACTAGGCATGTACAGGAACTGACATTTGTATTGCACAATGTTTTTTTTGTTACATTTTGTTATTTTTAGTTGGTTTTAGTGTAAATTCTTAATAAATAGTTATTACATATTATTATGAATTTTTTATTTTTATACTGGTATTTTAGAATCGGGGATGCATGGTGGTGCAGTGGTTCACCTTTCACTGTAAAATGCTTTGGATAAAAGCATCCAATAAATACACTGCCTGGTCTGTCCAGTGAAAAAGCTGCCATTTGAATTTAAATCAGCAAATACTTAAAAACCAATGACTGGATCACTGTTACAGCTCAGCAACGTTATGCAGCAATAAAATGAAGTCAGCTGAGTACCTGAATCTACTGAATAGCCAGGTTACACCTCCATCCATCATCAATGGGTTTTTTTCTTCGCTAATGGCATGGGCATCTTCTCAGGCTCAGATTGTGAACCAGGGGTTCAAGAGCATGAGGGATCATTTTCACACATGAATTGGCCACCACAGAGTCTTGAGCTTAAGCCCATTGATGGTCTTTGGGATGTCCTGACGGAGGCTTTATGGAGGTTCAACTCACCTATCATCAATACAAGATCTCCATGAGAAATGAATGTAAATCTGAATGAAAATAAATGTCGAGATGTTGCATATGCTTGTGGAAACAATGTCATGACAGACGGGAGCCATAATCAAAGCTAAAGGTGGTCCAACGAAATACTAAAGTGCGACTTTTTTTTGGGCCAAGCAGTGTATGTAACTTGCTCAGGACAGAGCACTCTATCTTAAATTCTCCAAGTATGACCATGTTTTTTTGTAATGGTATATGCTGTAGTCACTTTTAAAAGTAAACAAGTAACGGTTTCATGTTTAGCGTATCTAACCAACTCAGCTACCGTTGTTTTCTCAGGCTTTCAGGATTTTAACGAAGTTAACTCAAGAAGTAAATGTAAGTGACCAGCTCACGCCGCTATGCTCTGTCTTCCTGCTTTCCAAAGAAACATCTCAGGGTCTTGATGGAAAACAGTAAAGGTCTCCCAAGATTGCTCTGCTTTTGGATTCTAGTAGGTAACTGGTCCAGGTCCTTTACTACATCCCTGCATGTCCCGACGCTACCCCCTCTGCAGCTCCGGCTGGGTGAGCTGTGCAGGCTACAGCCCCTCCTGAAGGGCCTGTCTCCCTCGGTTCTGAGGGCCCTGTCTGGGCCCACACTTGGGGAACCGTCCCCCTGTCGGTGCTGGAACACCCTCCTGTCCAGGCTGCCGACGCCGACCCAGAGAGCCGTACTGCACAGCATCCTTCAGGAGGTACCCGCGGGTTTCTCTGACTATCTTATCCCCTAAACCTGGGGTTTCCAAACTATATCCTGTAGCTGTTGTTCCCTTGCAGTGTGTCACGGTCACAGTCTGCTCTACAGTTTTCACAGCTAAACAGCACCACTGATCCTGATCCCCCCCACCACCCCATCTGCCCAGTGATTTAGCTTCCTGTATAGGACAGTCTCCATACTCATTGTGTTTTGAAAGGCGTTGGAGAAGATCTCGGGAAACACCAGCCTGCAACTGCAGTGTCTCCTTCCCTACGTGCCTCTGAAGATGCTGACTCTAGCGTTGGATGGCCCTGCTGTCCTGAGGTCCATTGCCGCCTACAAACACTTGCCCTGGTCTCCCCAGCAGGTACCCCTGCCACTTTCCTGCCACTTGCATCGACTGTATTTCTTCCTGCCTGGTGAAGCTGATTTATTATTTATGAACAATTTATTAGTGAAGAACACGACACATTGCTCACTTGCTATTGAAAGAGATGCTTTGCTGAACTTCAGCAGGCCTGAAGGGCTTTGTAAATGACTACTGTCAGCTTTGAAGGGATTTTGTCACAGAATGTGCCAGAGAAGATACTTATGTTTTCCACAAACTCTATCTCTGGTCCTCTGCTCAGGCTCAGCTCCTTTTCAAGAAGATCCTTCAAACCACAAACATAACAAGACAGTCTGTAAGGTAATCGAGACCAGCTTGGCCTAATCCTACATTCTCGGCTGCGGTTAGCTATCCTCCCTCGTAAGTCAAGATTTCTGATCGTGCGAGAACCATCCATCCATAAATCCATCAATTCCGCTTATCCAGTACAGGGTCGTGGTGAGTCTATAGCCTATTCCAGGAAGTGCAGGCAGTGGACACCCTAGACAGGCTGACCTTTGTTATAGTTCAGCCGTGATTTGCTAATAAACTTTTATTTAATTCAGTGACAGTCTGCTAGTTAGCATTGGCAGTACCCAGTGAGAAATGCTGCATTCTTAAATATCTGCATACAAACTTGAATTGCTTTTCAGTCCCATCTTCCTTGGACTGACATGGTTTATAAACTGATCAGTTAACCGTCATCCACAGGACGCTGCCGCCATGAATATGTGTTTAATTTTGGTCCATTTTTTGGCCAAAACATATTAAATGTGCATAGAAACCATAACAGATTTCACCACATCACTGGCCTTTTGTTTCTTCCATGTGGTGGTTTTGACTGTAGGGCCCTGGGCCGTATTGCCGGTGGGATGAGCTGTGATTGGTTCAGGCTCTGGGCCAATGAGTCTGATTTCTTGGAGTTGCTGTTCCTGGTCACTGAACTGCCAGGAGGGATGACACCATCTTTGGTACGGAAATTCACCATGACTCTCCCTCAGAACATAGCATGTATGCATACATTATATGCATCCTTTACATACATTGTATACATCCTGTACATCCTTTTAGGATTTCAAAACATTCAAAGAACACTTCTAATATTGTTTGAATTTTTGAATATATGTTCGTGCAAGAATTGCGACTTGAGTGTCAGATATTAATGGTCCAAACAAAGTATGTTTTGCAGGAGGTGATTTTGTTCTTCTGATTCCTCTGTTCCTTCCAGAGAAAATGTGTTGTGGAGGAGCTTCTGAAAAGATCAAGGAGTGATTTAAATATCCTGCCCCCATCCTTCTCTGCAGGATTACCGTAAGAAGCATTCCCATAATTCCCGTTTCTCCGCGCTTTTCTCCTGCACTGCTTTGACAGCTTAATCATCTCACTTGTGTCTCTGGTGGATCTCAGAGTGCAGCTGCTCGAGAGCCTCTCTAACGCGTCCTTCATGGCTGTTCTCGACCACATCCGCCGGGACATCGGCGGATTCCTCCGGTTTCCACGCCACAAGCAAGCGGCTTTAGCAGAAAGGGCTGTTGCCATCCTGGTGCGTAGAGCATCTTTACGGGATCCACGAATGAAAACATGACAGCGGGGAAATCTGTTCTCACTGGGGCTTTCTGAGTTTATGAATTCAAGCGGTTGCTCATGGGAGCGCCCTCTGATGTCACGATGTGTTTATAAACAGGATTATTTACAGCGGTCCATTATCAAGAACTGCTTATCCAGTACAGGGTCATGGTAAGCCCGGAGCGTATACCAGGATGTACAGGCACCAAGCAGCCGATAACAGGGAACACAAACCCACAAAATCGTCAGTTTCGAAACAACAATCCACCTGAATGACTAGTTTTGAGCGGAAGCTATAGTAATATTATGAGTCTCAGTGCAGTGCTGTTTAGCTATTTTTAGAGTTTTATCTCAACACAGTTAAATTGTGGTTACACTCTACAGCAGTGTTTCCCAACCCGGCTTCCTCCCAGCTCCCAGCAGACTTGAAACAGGCATTTGGCGATTTTGATTGGCTGGGAGCTGGGAAGGAGCAAAAACGTGGGCTGTGTGAGGGACCCCAAGGACTAGGTTGAGAAACACTGCTCTACATGATAGATATAGGTAAGGTTTACATCGACTCTCTGTATCTCTCAGGAGGAGGATGTCTCTGGAGCTGCTTTAGACCTCCTGGGTCCACTTATGCCCTTCCTGGAAAGGGACACGTTTGGACAAGTGGAGCGGGAGGCTCTGAGGCTGAGGCTGGATGAGATGAAGGGCTACTGCCTGCCCCAGGACACCATGAAAGAGATAGCGAGGATCCTCACCCAGAGAGACCTGCTGGGGTGTGGAGACTCTGGCCTTCCCTACTTTTCATGACCTTTATTTGGTTGCATGAGTTGAGTTTTATGCTTAGCCGGATAACTTGTTGGAGTTAAGGTACCCCAGTTTAAATGGACTTTATCTTTGTTCACTTACATTTAGTCCAGACTCCCTTAAATCCGACAAGTTATCCAATGTTAAATACAGACTCTTTTGGCTCAGCGTTTGTCTGTGTTTACTTGTGTGCTACAGGGACCCAGCCACTTGGACCATTGAGGAAGTGGAACACACTGGCAGGCTGCTGTTTGCCCTCTCACCCTCTCAGATTGCGTCGATTCCCCTGGTGAGGACATGGCATGTCGTCCTGGTGATGCCCACACCCTCGATAGTGTGTCTGCTGGTAATGGACCAGTGGTGTATTCTCGTTAGGATGTGCTGAGACCAGATGTGGTGGAGCAAGTCCTGGAGAGCCAGAAGAGCTGGGAGGACAGCGAGGTGGGCCAGAGCTGCAAGCCTCTGGGGGAGCTAGTCAAGAAGAGAGAGAACCTTGTCCGGGGCATTGTCCGGAGACGGGGCAGGCGGAGGAAAGGTGAGGAGTCACCTGCCTTTCATTTTTTTGACATAACCTTGTGGTGCTCATATTCTGATGTCTGATCCCCTGCAAATGCCTCGGCAAGCAGAACCAGTTCCAGGCTGTGCAGATATCAAGGGCACGTTTCCCTCAGCCTGGACAGCAGCTCAGCTGGGCCGGATGGAGGAGGAGGAGCTGGCCAACTGTGTGGAGGATCTGGCTCAGGATGACTCCCTCAGTCCCGAACAGCGTCGGGCGCTGTGGGCACAACTCCGCCAGGTCCGTCCCCCACAATGAGACTTATAACAAACAGGAAGCAATCTATGATGCTGAGATGGATTCATGTAAGGCTTGGACCTTACTAAACAGGTCCGCGGTTTGACATGCTAATAATAAAATCGGCATTAGGGTTGGCCTCATCTGTTCCACTCAAGATTAACTTTTTTGTTGTTTTATTGCTGAAATTGTTCTAGAAACAGGCATAAAGAGAGAAAAGTCTGGGAAATCGCTGCAGTCCATAATGGCTTTGAGCGGAATGGAGTGTAGTGGGTGGGTTTTGTTTTCTACAGTCCTACGGTCCAGCGAAAAGCCTCACCCGTGAGCGGATCTTGGAGCTTGGCTGTCTGCTGACGGAAATGAGCGAGAGGGAACTTCAGGACGCCAACCTGGCAGACCTGGGGACAGTAACTCACCTGGGTGCCTGGATGGGATGGACACCTAAGAAGGTGTGGAGACTCATCTCCTGCATTATAGTGCACCACTCCACTCAGTACACTTATCTGTATGTCACACTCCTTGCCATCTTTGTATCAGGCGAGGGCGGCCATGATGAGTTTTCTACGCCATAGTGGCCTGAAGCTGGAGGAGCTGGAAGCTACAGAGTTGGCGTCTCTTGGGAACCTCCTGTGTGGACTTAGTCCCACGGAAATCAGCCGCTTGGACCCCGAACATCTCAGGTCAGACAAAAAGGAAAGACCAAAAAGTCTCAACAAACTTTTATACGGTAATTCTGGCAGCTCCAAATGAGGCTCGTAGGAATGCGGTTGTTTGCCTTTTGGTCAGCATGGCGACCCTGTTCCTGAGAGAGCTGCACCTACCATGCTCCGAGCAGCAGATGGAAGCTCTGCTTTCTCAGCTCTCACGTCCTCAAGGCTTCGGCCCCATCAGCAGCTGGGGACCTGAGATCTTCACCGAGATTGGAAACCTGGCAGGTATGCTACGGCTGACCGCTGGTGGGGGGGCTTCGCTGGAACCAGCATGGGTGGCTCAGATGAACCAAGTGCACCTGCGCCTCCCCCATCAGTAGGACTACCTGACATGGTGCTGTCTGCGCTGGTGAGGGAGCAGGTGGAGGGACTGACCCCAGAAGCTATTGCTCTGATCTCACCCACCAAGATGGCGGTGAGTGCTTTCAGATCTGTTATGGGCCGCAGGTCTTGAAGTATCTCTCTTTCATACAGCTGACAACTAGTACTGGTAGAATCCATTTGGCTTATTGACATCCAATGTGCGCGGACCAGCACTGAAAACCACCAGATTTGATTTATAATACATAATATGAATAAGTATTCCACACACGTTCCTGACACATGTCATATTTCACAGTAGTCATTTTCTTCTGCTGATGAGAATTGTCCTCCCTGGATTAGTATTACTGTGACCTCAGATCACATGGCTGGGAGATTATATTGGCTGTGTAGAAAAGCTCTCTGCAGGAGTTCCCCCGTAATAGGATCTCCATGGCAACAGACCCCATTCTCTGCCAGAGCTGGAAGTGAAGGTCTGCTGCAAGATTACACACAGGGATCCCTACAGCGTTCAGAATTCCAGATCTCTCCGCTTTTCACCGATAAAAAAACAATTCATTGGCATTCATCAGTGGCCCGTCCAACTCATTAATTAGGAATGCAGATTGAATAATGAATGAATATGTTTTAGTTGCAGTGAAACTGGTAAATGTTTTGTCACTAAACAGTATAATATTTAGGCAATAATAATACGTTGTGCAATAATCTCCATTTAGACATAGACATGCGCCCAGGAATTTAAGAAATTTAAACGGGAGTGATCTTCTGTACCTAGTGTTTCTTGTTTTTTTGAATGTCGGCCTGCAGGTGGCGCTCAGCTCTCCCCAGCTGTCCTGGCTGACTGTGGAGCAGGCGTCTGCTGTGACTGAGGAACAGTGGTCTGAGCTGGGTGGCGAGCAGAAACGGGCCCTGGCTATGGCTCTCTATGAAGGGGACCTCCCCCTGGAGCACAGGGGTAAGCACTTGGGGGGGGGTTTGGATGACTCAATGTGTTTCCATCAAAGTACCAAAGTGCACTCTAATTGTCAAAAGTCTACTACACAGTCCTCCTGTATGTGAGCCAGGGAGTTTCTTAAGGTGGAGATTGTAAGGGGGGACGATAATTTATATGGGGGGGGGCAACATTATCATTAGCCAATCATATGTTTTGAATTAGTGAGTGACAGGGACTGCAGCCCTCAGGGACCAATCAGCTTGTAGCTTGGCCCACTGCCCCTGTGGCCCCGCCCCTGTGTACACACCTGATGTAAGCGTAACTCTTTAGCTAACGATGTGTCTGTCCCTGCAGGAAGAAACCTGGCACCCCTGGCATGGTCTCCTGATTGCCTTACGGTATGGCTGTTGTGTTTGTCCTATTTGTTAAAGAATGCACTACTGTTGCCCTAGTGTTGCTCCACCCCAGGAAAAAAACATTTGTACTGAAAAATAAACACCCTGTTTGCCACTGTTCCATTTCCTTAAATAAACTGTTTGTATAATGTATAAAATCTCAGGTGGTAATATCCCTTATTCCTTACTGAATATCCCTTATGGTCGATAAGGCTGCAGTAGCCCATGTGCTTCTGACCAAATCCATAGTCTGCTGACCTTATCTCTGAAGGGCCCAAATGAATTGGCATGCAGAAGGATCTCCACAGAGCTACTGCGCAGTCTGGATAAGCAGAGCCAGATGGAAACAGGCTCCAGCCTGGTGGCTCAGGGGCCATTGTTGTTCCTTCATACTTCCAGAGCCCCCTATTTCAGCCTGGCCTTGGCACTCTCTGCCCAGACTTTCACACCACCTCCTTACATTAGCCTCGTCGTTCCCTTTCTTCCAAAGCCTGCTGCCCCAGGAAGGTGGTAGATCTAAATGGCGGGTTTTCTGTCCCAGCAGCCCTCTGGGCAGTTGGCAGCCCCCATCTTTGTGCCTGTGTTTCCTGGCATAGGCTCTCATTACTATGGCTGCTATTGGAAGGAAAAAATTCTTGAAAAACTGATGGATTTTTTTTAGGTCATTGTAAAATTTGTAAACTCTCCTCAAAACATGCATTGTTCTGGTGAAACTTTTGTTTTCAAACTGTAGAGTCTTCCTAGACTTTAGTGTGTTCCATTGCTTAGACTGAAAGATATATAGACACCTTCAAAATGAGGGCATCATTAAACTTGTAGAAACAACCAGCCAAAGACAGTAGATGGCAAAGTTTATGAGGCCCTTTACCCCAAAGCACCAAAATGTTGATACGGTACGTTTATATCAAAAATAACTTCAGAAACAGAAGACTAGATTCACAGTGCTACATCATGTCAAGGGGAACAAGACAAACTCACAGTTCTCTGTGGAACTGTTCAGTATTCATGATGTCTGAATCCTCAGAGGAGTAATGACATCACAGTCACATGACTGTGTTTCTAACTGAAAATGGCTCAGTTTCCATGGTGACCATGCTGGGTCTGAAGACAAGGCATTGCAGCATGCAGATAAGGCTGGGTGTTTATAATAAATAATATGAAAAATATGTACTGTTAAATACGTTCAAAATGAATTTTAGGACCAAATACATAATTATGATCCAAACATATAAAGTATGCTATTAATTCCAGTTACCGCAAATAAGACCCCATTTAATGGAGGGACAAATGAACTCTAATGGAGATCTGAGTGGGGGGAGATCCAGCGGAACCTGGCTAAGAAGCCCTGGTGCAGAGCATCAGCCTGACCAAAGCCACCGAAGATACAACTGGACTGAAAGGCTTCTGATAGTGCCACAGCTGATTGATAGGAGATGGGTCTGAATGTCTGTAGATCCACGGGTAGCACTTCATTTCAGTTATACTCTTAATGAATCATGAAGTAACTCTTACTTAATGTATTAATTAACCACAAACTATTTATTCACGATTTGTACTTTAGTAACTAAGTTGCTACTTAGTTACTAAGGAACTGAATTGAAAACTGTTACCATAGTATATTATGTGTGCCTATCTCGAGTAAAGTGTTACCAATCTGTGGTATGGTTTTTATGTGAGTCAGCAGTCTGGGCTGAATATTTTGCTGACTTGGCGATGAAACCGCAGCTCAGCTCAGTTTATCAGTTTATCTCAAATAGTATTTAGACGGGTCATTTCCGCTATAACTATTATTGTGGCTGCATGGCATGCTGAAACTGCCTGTATGAGTCACTCAATGTCAAGGCATATTAATTGGTCAGTGTCAGGGTGCAGCTATTGATTTAATTTGGTATGAGTGGAAACATATTTTGAGTGTATTTCTTTCATTGATACTTTTGCAAGTGATTGTTCTGTTAAGATACCTTTTAATTAATCTGATTTAATCTGTAGTTGTATAACTGGTCACCTGCATGTGCTAGTTATCATACAGTGGCTAAAGCTAGGATTCCTATAAGACAGCTGCCAAAATGCAGCCAAAAAGTCATAATCACATGATCAAGAACGAGCCTACTGAAGTAACTATCTTTCCAAATAGAAAGTGACACAGATACCTGAATTACATCAGAGTGTGCAGATGGAGAGAGAGGGAGAGAGAGACGAAAAGAGCAGGGACATGCGACCGAAGAGGGCCCTGCTTGCTGAAGCTGTCAGTGTTGGATGAAGAGTGAGGAGATATTTTTCAGGGCACAGTAAGACTTTCTGTTAATTATAGTCAGTTTGCAAAAAGCGCAGGCATTGTGCCATCCAGGTATGAATGAAGACTGCGAGACTGCCACTATCTTGGCCTAAGCTGAGACTTCATCAGAGAGGGTGTGGTCATTCCAAAGAGGGTGTGGTCATCCCAAATAGGGCGTGGTCATCCCAAAGAGGGCGTGGTCATCCCAAATAGGGTGTGGACATCCCAAATAGGGTGTGGTCATCCCAAAGAGGGTGTGGTCATTCCAAAGAGGGTGTGGTCATCCCAAATAGGGTGTGGTCATCCCAAAGAGGGTGTGGTCATTCCAAATAGGGTGTGGTCATCCCAAAGAGGGTGTGGTCATCCCCAGGAGGCCGCTGGGCTGATGGAAACATCGCCATTGCACAGATCAGTGCAGAGGGGGAATTTTGGCCTGGCCTTTCCCCTAAGCCTACTGCTTCTATATATCTTACGCCTTCCATTTTATTTAGTTTGAAATCTGATGATCTAATAGCTTATTTAAAACTCATCAATTTAGAGCTCAATATACCCAAAATCACTGAGGTTTTGATGAGCACAGAGAGATCAAAGTTGGTGGTTAGAATCAGATCATTCTCTCTAACAACTTAAAGAATGGACTTTATATAACAGGTATTCACTGTTAACCTGATTGGGAGATTTCAGTTTAATTTTTTTGGCAGATGGGTCCCTCGTGGACAATCTGTATTTGTGTCAGTGTCCAATGATAGTGTCTCTCTCTTGGGAACATGCCGTTGTCTTTGAGTCTGAAGTACCATGTAATCATGAACGCAGTGTCTGAAGTTTCCCCTCATGTCTCCCTTTTAGGATACATATGTACAGGCTCACTCGCTTTCCTCTCTTCGTTAAAGTGAAGCCTAAGGCAGCTGCCCTATGCTAATTCTGTTATAAGCCATTAGGAAGGCAATGCAGGACATGACTGAAGTACCTAAAAGCTAGTGGTGATCTCTGGAACAGGGAGATTTAGGGTTTGGCCTCAGCATGGTGATTGATCATAAGGGCACAACTTTGGGTTGAGCATCGGGGGTGTTGGGGTCTAAACCCATTTAAGGGTGTCCAGGGGGTTGGTTGGTTTTGATTATCAGGTGGGTTAAAACCCTCCCATCTGCCACATAACTCATGCGCATGATTGATCAGCATCTCTGTGTCCACAGGCATCATTGATAATGAGATCAAGCTGGTTCTAATTGGATTAACTGGACTTTGTAGGAACAAATGCAGAAGATGGACATGAATGTAAACAGAGTGGGGAGAGAAGCGTGTCTCTGGTATTTATGGAGTATTTGTAATAATGAAAATCACTTGTGTTATTTCTTGTTTCCTGAATTCAATTATTGTTGTAGGGATCTTGTTCTTGTAACGTTTAACTAGCTACAGACAAGTTTGCTGGCAGGAAACTCTATATTTATTTATATGTCCAGTGCATGTTATATTTTGGGAAGTATTTCTCCTCCTCACGCTGACCTGATTTTTATTATTAAAATGAATTCTGCAGAACAAAATGTGAAGGTGAGGAGGTGGTAACAGCAAGGAATAATTTCTGGCAGCCTTCTGAAGTGCTAATCTGTGATCTCTCACCAGCAGGAGGTCAAGGATGGACAGGTGCAGCAGGTGGTGGTTAAGGACCAGGCTTCTCACTTATACAGTAGAGAGGGATTTTTCATACAATATAATTATGTGGAATTTCAGCGACTTCGTCTAGCTGAATTCCAGTTATCTATAAGTTCCAGCCATCTGATTTCTGGAATCACTGGGGATTCAATAGGGAATCCCCATCAATCAATGGGGAGCCTGGGAATTTTCCTGGGAAGACCATGACCTGGGGGACACTTTGTCCGAGAAGCCATTCTGTCATGGGGTGGACAGACATATTCACACATTAAGTGCAATTTAGACACCCAGACAGGTAGGGACTGACCGTCCGGTATCCTGGGTATTTTCCCAGTCGGCTGTTGGGTATGAGGGTCAGCGAAATTTATTGTAGGGGAACCCCCTCCATGCCATTTTCGGAAAAAGCCATCTCGCTTGGGGGTCATGGTGGACCCCAAAGTTCAGGCCATAGACCCATACACAGACCTGGAGGGGGGAGGCTGTATCGTTTCAGCACCATCACTGTGAAAGGTGCATTAATCACACATTTCTGCCTTCTGACACAACTTGCGGCAACACCATCAACTTATAGATACAGTCTATTGGCAGATTTTTAGAGTAGAGTTTAATTTCGCTATAGTTTCTTTCCGGTAATTTCATCTTCTTTTTCGTTTTATAAATATCGCAATATTGCTCTCAGACACTTCACATATCGCGATGTGATATTGTGAGGCTGTAGCTGGAGGTGTTCATGGGCCACAGACATACCTATTGTGCGCCATACATAAACATCTATGCGATTTTTAATGTCGATAACCTATTTTTTTTGGATAGATAATAGTAATTATATATTAATGATTAACTTTTGCCATTATTACTATTATGATATATACGTCTCGTGTATTTTTCATGAAAACTAAGTATTTTCATATATATAATTGTTATTTTTGAATAACAGACATGGCAGATAGCGGTAATGGGGAACGCAAACACACAGTTCATGGCAGCTGCCTCAGTTTTCATCAGTGCTTGAATCCTCACAGGATTACTGATATTACAGTCACATGATGTGCGCAGCAGTGGTTCCAGCAGAAAATGGCTCCGTAACCATGGTGACATAGCGCTCTTTTAGAAATAGCAACTGAAAGGATGACCTTCAGTTTAGTCAGGGGTGAGGGGGATTTATTAAGAGAATACTAATTAAATACTTGCCTGGGTACCATCTAAAGCTAAAATATTGAACTTTTATAATTATATAAAAGTATAGAGACATTTATAAAAATGATTAATGTATTGCAGGTAGAACAGATTACAACTTTCTGATAAATGTATATATTCATATGACATATAACACCAACCATGTTGGTAGTACAATTAGTATATTTTTATCCCATTATTTCATTCTCAAAATATGAATACAGTCGGCCCTCCGTATCTATGGGTTCTGCCCTCCGGATCCGTGGGGTCTGTATCCATGGGTTCCATATCCATGCGTCCCATATTTGTGGATTCAACCAACCGCAGATGGAAAATATTTTTTAAAATAATAATAATAAATCCCAACGGGATAAGCGGTTTGGACAATGGATGGATGGATGGATGGATAATAATAAATCCAGAAAGTTCTTTTTTCTCTTGTCCTTATTCCCTAAATAATACAGTATAACAACTATTTACATGACATTTACATTGTATTCGGTTTTATAAGTAATCTAGAGATTATTTAAAGTATATGGGTGGATGTGTGCAGGTTTTATGCAAATACGATGTAATTTTATATATGGAACTTCAGCATCTGCGGATTTTGGTATTCGTGGGGGGTCCTGGAACGATCCCCCGCAGATATGGAAGGGTGACTGTATTGATATGCAGAATATAGCTCCAGACTTAGTGAGTGTAATACAGCGTGTCAGAGAATACTTTATTAGGTTTAATGTTCAGTGTTGGGTATAGAGCACTTCAGTTATGTGAACATGAATATGGCAGCAGTAGTCAAAGCTGGGCTCCAAGGTCACTCTACTTGAACTGATTGATCGGAGGTGGGATCCGGATGTCTTGTCCCCTCTCCAGCTTCTTCTCACAGTCGATCAAGCAGTTCACCCCATCTATCACTATCTGGACCAGCTCGACCTAGACGCAAGAACAGAGAGCGAGGTCACACCTCTGAGTGATCTTCACCGAGACAGTGTCTCTGCACACATAAATATCACCATGCAAAGATGGGATTCCCGCTGGCCATCTCACCTCCGACTTTCCCAGTCGGTCCAGATTGGAGATGTCAAAGGTGCTCCCCACCGCTGCGGTGTCCACGCCCCCCGTGCCTCGTTTCTGAAGACGCAGATTTTCCAGGATCTTGGAGAAACGGGGGTCCTGCGACAACAGGAATATAATTAGCTATTTTTGTGCTATGCTGGTGGTTTTATCCAAATAAAATTGACCTGTTTTAGAGCTGGGCATTTTATAGTTCCATGAGTTGTCCTTCACTACAACTCTACCTGACGCTACTCGTACAATCCATTAGAGGGGCAGGGGGGAGGGTCTCGAAGCATGCAGGTACCTTGCTGAGTCTGGGCAGCTTGACGTGGACACCAGCCCTTAGGCCGGTGCCCAGGTTGGAGGGACAGGTGAGGACGTAGCCCAGTCTCTCATTCCACATGAACTCCCAGCCTTTCTCTGTGATCAGGTTCTCTACCTGATAAGACCAGTACAGGTCAGAGGTCACAGCAGTACATGCTGGGAACTTAAAACACATCCACATCCAAAATAACGGATTCTATGTGCAACAAATCCATGGGGTCCAGATGATCGTACACTTAATATCACAGTTTGGTACTCCCATGTGTGCACCGGTGTAATACAGCCTATGGAGGTGTCACTTTACCTCTTTGAGTCCTTTACAGAACCTCTCAAACACCCGCTTCATGTTGCCCCCCTTCTCCATGGAGATAACACGTGTGTGGTCCTCTTCGTTGATCCATATGAGGAAGGTCTTCTGATCGTTGTGCCTGTTTCAGCCCATAAGAAAGGCTCCGGTAATCTGAAGGGCAGACATGCTATTTCTTCCATCTCTTAGTCACCCATTGTGCAGTGGCAATAATTTTGGTTCTACGAGGTCTGAAAAACTTTAACACGCACGCAGTTTGCCTAAAAAATGCAGAAGGTGAGGAGGACTTGTTCCAGTGGTGAAAGGAGAGACAAAAATGATGAATAATTGAGTGGGACCCTGACTTGCTGGAGAGCGAGTCGATACCGATGCGTCAAGGCCGAATGTTATTTATGGACATCAAAAGGAACAGGGGATTGGTAGAGAACTTCTTGCTATGAGTGGAAAGGATACAAGCTTGTATTAAAGAAATTTTGCCTTCAATACACAATAATCATCCCTAATAATAACTTTGGTTCTACAACACCATGTTTTATCCATCCATTTTTTGAACCTGCTTGTCCAATTTGGATGGGGTGTCAACCCATTGCAGGGCACACTCACACCTATGGGCAATTTGGTAAATCCAGTTCATCCATCCATCCATCCATCCATCCATACATACATACATACATACATACATCCATACATACATGCATACAATTTTTCTACCTGCTAATCCTATTCAGGGTTGTGGGGGGGTCTGGAGCCTGTCCCGGAGGCTGCAGGTGCAAGGCAAGGAACAACCCGGGATGGGGCACCAACCCATCACAGGGCATATACACACACACTTGCGATTTGGAAACTGCAATTAACCTCCTTGAGTAATTGAGGTTAAGGGTCTTGCTCAAGGGATCAACAGTGAAATCACAGACACAGTATCCCAGCCCACTAAGCCACACACTGTCTCCACATATACTGGTATATATGAATATATATTGACAGCGATATCCAACCTACACCAGCTATTTGATAACCAGGGGACCAATGGAAAACGCATGGCCTAGTTCTGATGGCAGGCTGTTTCTTTCTGTTCTTCTTTCGCTCCGACAACTTAGACTCTGTCATGAATTTTTTAGAAGGAAGCACTGCATCATGGGATACAGGTGGTAAGGAAGGACAGCAGTGGCCGGTGCTACACTGACTATCTGCTAATGGAATAAACTGGGCCTGAGCTACCATGGGAAAATCCGTCATTCTCCATTATGGCAGGATCCTCTTAACACTGGAAACAAGCATCCTCACTTGTTATTCCTTGGCATGTTGTTGCACAGCCAGTCCAGTCACTAAAAAGATACTGTCTGTCCTAAATAGGCCATATTTCACTGCGTTTCTGTTTCTAATGGCAGTTCATGCCTTCGATAATAATATATATATATAATTTTTACCAAATCGGTGTCACCTGCACCAAAGCGAAAAAATGTACTGTAAAAACGCTGCATGACATTCAAGCTGTTGTTTGCGGTCCTTGAAAAAGGGAACCAGACTTACCAGATTCCTCGGGCATCTGGCCAATCTCTGGCCATGCCGGCACAGGTTAGGAGTGGAGACACGGGCTTGTCAAACAGAAAGTGGTCCTGCATAAATAAAAGAAATAGCCAAAAGAAGAAAAAAACACCCATTTACAATATCCGATGTTGCCTCTTCTGTTGAAATACGATGTTTCTAAATATCCCTGGCTCAAAAATATCTGTTTTTTATGCTTAAATTTATTGTTATTATCTTTTTATTAATCTTCCCATGCTCTTGGTGAAAAAGCCATATTAGTTTCTGAGAGATACGGTGCATGTGGGACATATAACACACCTATGGGATATGTGAGGGACACGTGTGGGACACGTATGGTACATGTGAGGGACATGTGAGGGACATGTATAAGACACATACAGTATGGGACATGTGAGGGACACATGTGGGACACATATGGGACATGTGAGGGACACGCGTGGGACACATATGGGACATGTGAGGGACACATGTGGGACACTCCAGTGGCGGGACATTCTCACATCGATGAGCTGCTGCTGCTCTTGCTCCGTCATCTGCATCAGGCTGTAGTATCGACCCTTCAGCTCCCCTTGGAGGCCGTTGAGAGCGTCCACCACGACCCGCTCCACCTCCCGGCGCTCTGCTCTCGTACAGGCCGGCGGCAGGCTCAGTCCGCGGATACTGCGGCCCGTGCGGACCCGAGAGGACAGCACGTAGCGCTCGTCAAACATCCCCGATCGGATCTGAGAGAGAATCCACCATCAGAATCCTCAATGCAGTAAGCGAACAGTCCTTTTCCAGGTCGCGTAATGAACACCGTTTCTGTGTTTGCTTTTGCGTTGTAATTCAAAGAGGGACATAAAGTATTGAATGATTGAAACATGTACAATTAGAAGATTAAGCAGCCGTTAGTGCAGTGCTACACTGTTCCTGGTTATGACACTTATGGTTTAGCCGTTTTTCAGTTTGATGCTGTTCCCTCTCACCCTACCTACCTTACTGGCATCAAGGTCAGTGGGATGCGTCATCGTCGTGGGATCGTAGCCGTTATGTCTCTCTTTGATGACAGGATTAAAAAGGTCAGCAAACACCTGGAAACGATACAGTGGGGGTGAAAACCGAGTCCATGTTTGGGAATAACCAGATAGGGAATGAGCACACAGCGTGGCAGACCCCAAACCCAAGCCTCCCTCCACAGCACTGACGTCTCCACTGGGAGCTTCTGGGACACGTGCCTGTTGCACCAAGAGGTCAAATGTTTCCACCCTTAGCTGCAATTATTTAATTTAGATCCACCTCCCCCCCACCGACTGCAGCACAATTTATGAGCATTAGAGAGCTTCACCCTGATGAAGGAATTCACATAAAACTGCCAGCAAATACAGCAGCAGGTTCACTGTTCCACATCCGTGGGGGGGGGGGGGGGACCGAACAAAGATCACCCCCACCCGCCACTGTCGCTTGTGTGGACTGAAAACATGGCTTTCATTTGGAAGCTTACACCATGTTTTCATAGAATCATTGCCTTTAACACACATCTTCTTTAATACAGCTCCGTTTTGGTCATTCTTATTTAAACATAATTTTACATTTATTACATCATACTTCATCTCTTCCAGGGTGAGTTGCCTGGTACTCTGTGCCATTCTGGGATACGCATCAGGATTACTGCCACACTGTACTGGATAAATGGTATAGATGGATGGATGAATACACGAATGCTATTCTGCCCAGATGAAAATACGTATCTTTCCGTATTATTTTACTTTATGACTTCTGGCCAACACAAACACACCCAGCCGATCGTCAGTACTAAAGGTCTGTTACCTCATAGGTCTCCTCATCTCCGGCCACCATCCCCACGGTCTTGATGAAGGGATGTCCTGGGTTGTCTACGCCCGTTTGGATGGCTTGGTCTAAGGTGTAGCCATTGGGGGTAGTTTTGTCACACAGCTTGGCGTAGATAGCGGGAGTCAGGTTGGAGGCCATACAATTGTTGTGTTTTCGCAAATCAGGGTACTCCGCGCTGCCGGGAAATAGTTATACATTTAACTCGGCAAATATTTTTTAAACTGACACGTTATTCACATATATTACCATTTAGAATTTTAGAGATCAAGTAATTCAAAAACAAGTGAAATTCCTGGCATGCATGTGCATCGGCAGGCGACGTTAGATTAGTATCGCTGATAAATTGCCCCAAAAAATGTACAATCGTGGTTGTGAAAATCCACTGTTCGTCTACTCCGATTGTAGTTATAATATGGACGATTGTATTAACGCAGGGGATCGAATTACGCGCACGTTTTGCGTTTGTAATGCCATATAGCTTATATTCACAGTAAAAATTTCAATAAAAACGTATCCTGAAAAAGGCTGGAACGAATGCTGCAATTCACCATTGTGTTAAAATAAATCGATACTAAAATATCATTAAAATATAGGCGAACTCATTAACCCCAATAATTGATTTTATTTGGAAGAATTTCCAGAATATTTCCACCAAAATCACGCCAACCTCCCAAGAACCCAGCATGCAGTCAGATTAAGAAAAACATTTCACGCCACAAAATCAAAGATGAATGCCATTCATTAAATTGCTTTAATGCCTTATTAAATGCCAAGCGCGCTATCCAGCACTGCGAGAGGATGGACTGATCACAGGAGTGACATTCCGCTGTGGTGGGATTACTGTGCGGAACATTTTTAAATTTCCATCAGTGCTTCAGAGAATAAACTTAACCTATACGAGAAATGGATCAGAATCGAATACACATGCCGAATACATGGCAAGGAGCGTCAAGTGGGTTACCTGGCAGGGTAAATTCTCCGAACCTGCGATCCAGCGCTGACATGTTGCCTGTTCAGCAAGTACCCGGTCGCCAATGATCCCGCACCAACTAGTGACAATATGCCCACGGTCCTCTTAGAGGTGAAAACCTTGGTGAATGTGCTTGCCATGTTGTGTCCGCAAATGCAGGCAGTCAGGAATAAGCAAGGCTTGGGTAGAGTCGGCGCTGGAGTAGAGCGTTTGGAGAGCAGTGGATCAGTATGGAGGTCGAGGCTACAGTATCGTACGTGTTATGAATACAGCCGAGAAATGACTGCATTAGGCGAGCAGTCAAAGACTGCAGCCGCAGCACTTTACCATCCCCCAACAACACCAAGCGCCCCTTTACCTGCTCCGTTACATCTACCCAGGACAAGCTCCACAAAACGTCAAGGAAAGGAAAAAATAGCTCTTTGTACCCGCTTCCTTCTCAAATATAAGACAGGCTCCACTTCTGATCAATACCGGACCGTGCGGATGTGCTTCAAATTTAATTTAAAAATATATATCAAAACTAATGACGACAATGTCTAAAGGATTTAAACAGTGCGTTAACTCACAGCGTGCCCATTTGGGATGAAATGTAATGTAACCATAGCTATCTATAAGTAGCGATTAATTAGGCAGTTTTAGGGATAACGATTAGTCATAATTTTATCCTGCCTATATATGCTACGCGGTAAGAAACCGATCACTGGTTAATGGATCGGCGATTGCACTACAATAATATTCTATATAGTCTACAGTACCATATGATTCGGACGAAATGAGTGCACCTAAGATAACGGTAGTATGCTACTGAACAGAGACAACACTTGAAATATATTTAAAATTCATCAATCCCGATTATAATTTATATAAAAAGAAGACGCAGCTAGGCGTAATTGCATTTACTGTGGATTGGTCTATTCAGTTTTATGTCCGCTCAGTTCCGCCCAGTGGCGAACCGAATTTGCTTGACTTCGAATTGATAATTGAAATTTATGTAACGCTGTTCAGTATATTAACTCTTTAAGCCCATGTTAACCGCTTTAGCGTCACACACATCATCTAAACGAATGCTTTACAACGTTCGTAGGAAATGTCGATGGTATAACGCCAGCATTATAGTAAGACTGGCTTGGTTCGCTTCAGATAGTCACTTGAGGACATGAATGTACATTCCCTCAGTTGTACATTTCCTAATTTTTTGACCAATCCAAACTGTGCCTCTTCACATCTGCCAGACTCATAAAAGAACGACTGGCCTTGTATGCACGTAGAATAAAATACAAGAATTTAAAAGCCATTCTATTCAGCAAAATGCAAGAACTGCATTACACAGAGGGCACAAAACTTCTGGCCCAGTCTGTGGTTGAAACTCAAAGATTATAACAAAGTGGCAGGGGATAAAAGCAGAATATTATGTTCATTACGGCATCTTCTTTGTGAACTCCATGGGAAACCAAGTGTTTAAAGAAAGAGTGCATAGGTAGCATGTATGTAAAAAAAAACATGTCACTCGGATTGACCTATAAATTATTAAATTAAAACATTTAAGTATTTTTTTTTAGTTTAATCAGATTACATTATCATATGAATTTACTGAGATCAAGCAATATCCTGTATCATGTTTTATATGAGAATTTTACAAAATTTGCACCCGGGTGAAAATGTTCCACTCCCCGTCTTGTTACTCAAATCATCTTTCATGCAAACCTAGAACCACTTTAATAACATAAACACTTTTAAAATGCTCATTAGATTTTCTTTCCCAAAGTGGAAGTGGTGTGAGTTCTTACCTTGTACCAGGGAGTGAGTGACACTGACCTTCAGTTCACCTTACAATTTCAGGAAACATTTGAAAGGGTGTGTCTTACTCTGTGTCGTCTCATCACTGGCTACCTGAATATGGGATCAGTTACTTGAGCTGACATTGCTCTGTTGCTGAGAAAAGGAAAGGGATTTCCACGGCCCAGCACGCTGACAGCTCTAAAGCCATGTAGCTAGTTAACGCTTTTTTACCACAATCAGGGCAATTGTGATCCAAACGCAGGTAAAAGTGGACTCAGTGCACTCAGTGCACAATTTGTACGGTAAATCGTTATGATTCACCATTTCAGCGAGGAACATGCACCAGGACTCCGCCTACATGCACATAGATCCTCGACCTTTGTAACACGTTTGAAAAGAGGGCCAGGTTTCCAGGTGCTTGAAGATAAGATATGCTACTCATTTAACAGGAAATGCTATACAGCAAAATGATATCCTTATGACCAGCCCTTCTTTTTTTCATATATTGTACAGCTGTGGCCAAAAGTTTTGAGAATGACACAAATATTATCTTTCACAAAGTCTGCTGCCTCAGATTTTATGATGGCAATTTGCATAAACTCCAGAATGTTATGAAGAGTGATCAGATGAATTGCAATTAATTGCAAAGTCCCTCTTTGCCACGAAAATGAATTTAATGCCAAAAAAACAATTTCCACTGCATTTCAGCCCTGCCACAAAAGGACCTGCTGACACCATTTCAGTGATTCTCTGGTTAACACAGGTGAGAGTGTTGACAAGGACAAGGCTGGAGATCACTCTGTCATGCTGACTGAGTTAGAATAGCAGACTGGATGTTTTAAAAGGAGGGAATCATTGTTCTTCCTCTGTTTAACCATGGTTACCTGCAAGGAAACACATGCAGTCATCACTGCTTTGCACAAAAAGGGCTTCACAGGCAAGGATAT
>JAODLD010000008.1:5596412-5607721 GCA_026781065.1 Mormyrops boulengeri | reverse complement strand
TTTACAGCCTTGCGGTGTCAGATTACTCGTCTCTTTCTTTCTCTCCTGCCTTGGGCTGACTTGGTGCTCTACGTGCGTCTCACGGCAGCGATGCGCATCCTTTGCACATTTGCAGAGAATGCATCCCCTTGCGGAAAATGGGGCCCCCCATGGACCGTGGGGCCCTACGCACAGCGCGTGTTCTGCGTGTAGGGAGGGGCGGCGCTGCATCTGTACATCTGTGAGGTGAAGACTGTTGGAGGATGGTCTGGTGTCAAGAAGGGCAGCAAAGAAGCCACTTCTCTCTAAGAAAAACATCAGGGACTGAGTGATATTCTGCAAAAGGTACAGGGATGGACTGCTGAGGACTGGGGTAAAGTCATTTTCACTGATGATTCCACTTTGCAATTGTTTGGGGCATCCAGAAAAAAAGATTGCCCAGAGAAGAAAAGGTAAGCACTACCATCAGTCCTGTGTCATGCCAACAGTAAAGCATCCAGAGACCACTCGTGTGGGGTTGCCTCTCAGCCAAGGGAATGGTCACGACTAAGGTGGCCTGGTAAAAATTGGGTCGTAGTGCAACAAAAAGTTGTGAACCACTGCCTTAACATGCTGTAACAGCTTTAATATACATTAATAAGAAATATGTGATTATACAATTATAATCTTTGTTATCCTCATATGAAGTTTGTTATTAATGTCTAGTAAAGCTGTTAAGGTATGTTTGGATGGTATATTTAACATGCTTCTTATGAATGTTCTATGAATGCATTATGAAGGCGCACTGAATGTTGTATGAATGAATTATGAAGGCATAGTTGATGTAAAGAGTTTTTGAATATTTTTACACTATAGACCTCAATTTTTCCTTCATATTTAAATTTTCGATAGGTACAATAATGCTTTTATTGGCAGAATAAAAATATTTTCTGAAGACCCCAAATTATGGGAAAACAACACAATGAGGAGCGTAAATGTGCAAAATCTGACTTAAGAGCTACACCCCAATATAAATGTGACAATGATAGCATTTGTTAGCACTGAAGTATCCCGCTTGAAGTACTCCTGGGGTAATGTGTTATGTAGGCCCTCCACATGTCACACCATTTAACAGATACTCTTATCCAGAGTGACTTGCATTTTTTTAAATTCAGGAAAAGTCTCTGTGGAGCAAGTTAGTGTTAAGGGTCTCACTCAGGAACCCAATGATGGGAGGGCCAGAGGTGGGACTCAAACCTGTGATCTTTTAGTCCCCAGGCAAGCATCCTAACCACTAGACCACCAACACCACCTACCTGGATCCCTTTATACGTATAACATTTCATGACCATGCAGAGAACTGTTACAAAAACACCATTCTTGATGAGTACTAATCTTGTGTGCCAAAGGTTGTATATTCCACAAATTCCTTCACAAAAGAAATACTCAGTATGTGTAAAGTATCAAAAGGCATTAAACTGAATGAACAACATCACAGATGAATGTTTTCATTTATGGACAGAGGCCATGGCTGCCATTTTGAATTAATATGTATAATTTAACAGTTCTGTGACGGAAACCATAGCAGCCGCTTTGGAAATGTATAATTTAACAGTTCATTGGTAGGTGCGATGGCAGCCATTTTGAAAAAGTACACAAGTTCGGTGGTTCATCAGTGGTCCCCATGGCAACGCCTTGGGCTGGTAGGTAGAAGTGAATGTTTCTCTTGCATACGGTATGATGGTGACTTACTAACATGCAAAATTTTAAAATATTATTAGTTATCGCTATCTGTCAAAATTCATATATTTGAGCAGATACCTTACTCAAAAACTCTACGTTATGTTGACTTTTGTTCCACGGGATTTCTCCATCACTCACATCTTTTCTAAACTATAACAAAACACAGGTAACTGTCACATCTGCTAACAACTAAATTCAGCACAGCTTTGTGTGTATGTGTATGTGTACGTGTGTGTGTGTGTGTATATATATATAAACATGCCTTAATGTGCCTTAATATATATATCCTTTTGACATTCGTTTTGGCAGGAAGCACTCATGCAAATCTTTATTTCGATTAACAACTCCATAAACAAGTAGCCTACAATATTTCACACATATTTCAGAAATGTCAATAAATGCCATGCCAAAATGTTTTAAAGAACTGGACTTGTGAACAAGGATTTGCCATTTTTATATTACTGATCAGTCATCCTCTAAGGTTAATCACTTTATTGACGTGTTCAACTAAACTAAAAGTCACGTTGCCTGGCGCGTTAGCCAGACATCCTAAACCTGTTCTGTAGAATGCTACACTTTGACTGGATATGTTAGCATAATTCTTTGTATTAAATGGACATATAAAATTAATGAAATTAAATAACCCTCTTCCAGAGCGACAATTTTACATCAAATGCTGGCATTACCTGCGCACACAACGCATGCGCACGATAGGTCGCGTTTAATTGTGTAGAAAAGTGCGAGTTGTCGCCCAGGACAGGTTCGAGCACCGCGTTGGAGTCATGCTGCCAAGGACTAAAGCTTAACCGGGATGCACAGTCACTTGCATGATTCGGTAAATATCCGCCGTAAAAATACAGCCAAGTTAAAAGGAAATGCGAGTCTAACCAGAAGTTTTCCCGTTTTTTGATAGTTTGTCTAAGTTTTACGTTTTTTTCATCGTGAAACGTTTGGGTTTATCCACAGAGCATAAACGCCACATAAATCCGTTCCATGAAGTACGCCGTACTACGGCTCCCTGTATTTCTCTCTTAAATTATATAGCATAACTTTTGAGTGATTTTTGTCCTCTCCCTCACTTTGGCGCTAGTGTAATCAAACAGTTGTTTGTCATTTCGTGTAATTCGATTTAATATAGCTCTGCATAATATATACAGGCCTAGATCTAGTTTAGTAATGTATGCAACCCAGATGGTAGCGTTTTATGGACCTTGTACAGACACCGATATCGCCCTAATTGATTTGTTTCAACATAGTTGGATTGTGATTCTGCTTCGTTTGTGTCCTACATACATTTAGCCATTCATTTCGTAATAGTAATCATGGTTATGGTAATGTGACGAGAACAAACTGCGCGCGTGTTATCCCGTGGATTTTTAAGAAAATCTCATTAGGAAAACATCAATGTCACTTAAACTGTAATTCTGTAAAAAGCAATAGCCTATATTTTAGAGAGAGGGAGTACATCACAAGGAGGGTGTTAGATGACGAGTCTAAACACCTTTTGTGTGTGTTTGTTGTTTTTTTCTTGAGTACTGTTGTAGGTCGTGACGTTTGATAGTGGTATTGCCGTAGTGTTGGCACCTCAGACGTCATAACCCTGAGTTTTTAGGCTGTCGGAAGTTCCCCAGTAGGGCGGCCAGGTGGCGATGTTACTACACATCGAAATCTAAAGCAGGCTATGGACCATGAACCGAAAAATGACTAGGACACCAGACTGCTTCATTTTTCAGGGGGATCCTTAAGGTAGAGGGGTTTCGCCGTGTCTGTGGTGTCCTAATAATTACCAAGAGTGTGAAAAGTGTGATTTTTTTTTCCCTGTCACCTTTCTTAAATGTTACACTTGTACCTGGGCATTCACTGGAAGCTCAGTTTAGCCGAGATTGTCCAGCACCTCTGCGGCACGTATGGCTGTAATGTGCCCGATTTGTACGTCGCTTTGAACAGTAAATGTAAATTTCACCGATTACCTTTTATTCTAGAAATAACTCTGTGAATGTTTAGTTAATACTTGTTTGTGCCGGGTGCGGACTGACTTGTCTGCCAAAAACAAGTTTCTGCAAAATAAACGCATCTTGTTCATTCCTCGCGTGCTTTCATCGGCCAGTAGGTGGGGGTAGATCACTGGTTTTATGTAAAGTGGGGAATTCAGTGAGAAAAAATGCCTGCCTCTTGCAGCCGACTCTAGATCAGTGATATTACTCATGAAATGTGGGGAACTGCGGGCTGCGCACTGGTTCTGAATCGGTTGGCAAAAGACCGAAAGCAGGCAGTGGAGTTGGAGTAAAGGAGGCGTGCCCGAATAGGACTCGTCCTGCCGGAGCCTTCCCTGACAGTGACGTGTTTCCTGGGGCATGTGAACTACTTCTCACTGGAGGTCGTAAAGGAGGGGGGAGGTGTGTTTTGTGGCTTTTTTTCCGTGAAAAACAGATTGATTTGAACCGCGAAGGAGCCATGGGTGGCGTAGGAGTTTCAAATAACCGCCCAGTGCCCTGACGCGCTGTTTACGCAGCGTAATGCCGCGGTTGGAGAGGTTATTGCGTGCGTGCTTTGCAACTGAAGACCACCGATAGGGGAAGGGGAGAAAAGCGCAGGAAAGTTCCCCTCTATATTCTGATAATACCGCATGTGAAAGTGGTATGAAGTAATGCGCATTGGCCTCAGTGAAGAGTCAAGGGATCCCTGGCTCCTTAAGGAGTTGCAGTTGCACAGCACGGCCATTGCCCGCTTGCCAGCTGGGGAGGCGCACCGGCGCTTCGAGCTACGCCACCGCACACGACCCTGACGCCGGGCGCGACCGAAACATGACGCCGCCACTGCAGCCAGTCGTCATTAGGTACGGTGGACTGATCTACGCTAATATTGATATCGACGTGTAGAGTATTTGCGGCCAGATGAGTTCATGGTGTTGGGCTGGGTTTAGTTTGATTGGGTGGGGGCCAGCAGTAAAGGAAGCCATGGGAATGAGCAGACTGTCCACCGAGAGCAGAGACGCACGTTTGGCAAACGGAGTCGGACGATTTCTGCGCCTTCGTGCTTAGCCGGACCCGTAGGGACCACCTCCGGAGAAAATGGATCGATGCAAACGTTCAGAAATATTCCCTTTTTAAGTTAGCCTCCGGGTGGTGGTGGTTTTGGTAGTGGCGGTGGGGGGAGCAAATTGCTGAACTGTTTGTGGTAAGATACGCGCTATGACGTCTGTACAAACCCAGCTGTTATAACCTACTGTTCTTGCTTGTCATGTTTTTGCTGTTTTTGGGGAGGTGCTACTTCAAGGCAGCTTACAAAAGTTTCTCCATTTGTCCGATCTCGGGATCTGGTGAGTAAACTTACTCGGGACATAGTGCTTGTCGAAATATGTCGGCAATCGGTTATGTCATAAGTGTGGTAAGTTCATTAGAAACTGGGGTTTTGTTTAGCTACGATTCCAGTCTGAAAATACTACGAACACGTAGATAAATAGGTGAAATAGTTTAACTACTCTTTGTTTACATAATATAACATGATGAATGAAAACCTCGGAAATTCGCAAATGGGACGCGGCGGGCTGCCCCTCCGGTAACCGGAGACTCCTCTGCGCTGGACCTGGTGCCATCGGATCCCGTTACAAAATGTTAAATAATAAAACGTAACCTTTTATAGTTCCGCTTTCAGAGTATTTGATCTTTTCCTCGTTTCACCGTGAGCTGAAGTCAAGCAGGGAAGTAAGGTACAAATGTGTCCGATCGAAGCTGTTGCAAGTATGCGCGTATTTTTTATAACGGGTGTTTGTAGCCTGCGTTGATTCGTATTACCTTAAGATAAGCTGTCTTTTAAGCAAAAACGAGACATTAAAATCGTCTTTTAGGCATTTTAAAGGTTGTGGTTTAACGAGCTGGACCTGGCTGGTGTTTCCTGATGTTGGACTTACGATGGTTATCGGTTTGATTTTTAGACACTTTGACTCGATTTTTATTTATCGTGGATATTTGCGTTTATTTTCATTTTCTCTCCGATTGCGAGGTATTTGCATTATTTAATTATTTTATTGCTTTAATTTCGATGTTCTTATCTATAAACGTCCGGTTGGAGCTGTGATTCGCGCCTCACTCCTTACTCACGGACGAAAAGTTTCTATTGACGTGGATTTAACTGCTTGTTTTTATTGCTTTAAAAACGGGTCGGTTTTACGGTTGAATTTCTTCAAATTTGCAGTGCATCCTAGCGGATGGATTCTTTCGTATGTTGGCTATACTTATTTCCACTATAGTCGGATAACACATTTTTAGTATGTAGTGAGGGTGCAGTCTACCAATGTTGAGCTGCAGGATTTTTTCCGATGCAGTTTCACTCGAAGTGAACCCAGCGTTTACAGACAGACTGGGGTGACTCATTGTCGGATGTGGATGATGTTATGGCCTTATCTCGTCCCTGTTGACTCACAGATCAGGTGGAGCTTCTTCGCTTAATTTTGTAATCTGCCGGTCCTGCAAGCAAAATGTCATTTTCTTTCGTGCGAGAAACCCACAGAGATCCTTAGTTTCTCATGCTGCATATTGGTCTTGAAATGCGTGATATTTTGCAGATTGGTAAGTCTCCTGGGGGCCTTTTGAATATTTAGATCAAGGTCCTTGGTTTTCTAATGTTGGACTTGTCCTTTTGGATCCACGACTTCAGTAGAAAGGTCATAGATTTCTCGCATTAGTTTTGAATAGCAAACTTGGTGTGTGTATATTATAAAGATATATCTCCATGTGACCTGGTGAATTGTGTTCTGAATGCAGTGATATTGAAGTTTTTAAAATGTCCGCATCTAAAGTAAATTGTAGAACAACTTCAAAACCAGAGCTCATTTCTCATGCTGGATGTCGCTGGCATTGGTTATCGTTGCCCTTCTCCAGATGTTTGAGTATTTGAACTCCTCCAGTTTTTTTTTTTTTGTTTTTTTTTATCACGGTTATTCATGGTAACTCCGTCCCACTGGGGTTCGAGGTCACCAAGCGAAGGATGTACATTTGAGATGTGGAGGAGCGCAGAAGTCGGGCTGGCTGAGTCGCTTGTGCGTTTCAGATCGTAGATAGACAGCGTGGACGCGAACGGAAACTTCGAGGTGAGCGCCCGTAAATTTAAATGCAGTTTAAGCCGGGGGGAGGGGGGTGGCAGTCTTGCTGTGAAGTATTTGGCTGTAAATGCCCTCTGAGTGGAACCAGCCCCGTTTCTGGGCTATAAGGAAATGTGGTGTTGGGTTGCTGGGGCAGAAGTGTGCGTAAGGACGGCTGACTGGGCCATTTGGGTGTGTGTTCTGCTGGTTGGATTGGTGTATATGTCTTCATGGGGGGGGGATGAGCACAGGTGAGGGTGATCTGCAGATGTAGGATGCAGTTCTGTCTCGTTTCCTTCAGGAAGGCATTTACTTCTTGAAGTAGAATTTGAAGAAACAAGTTTTTCTTTTGACGAAACTTGATGGACTTGACGGACTTGAATGTTTTTTGTTTTCCTGGGTAACCGGTATAGAATAGCTCATTAGAAAGTATGACTGCTGCTGTTTAGCTTATGATCGGAGCATTGAAGTCTGATGCTTAGGAAAGGGACTGGCTGGGAAAGGCAACTGAAAAGCCATACTGGTAAGCATAGTCGCTAGCTGGGGGAGACGGTATTTCCAGTCTGAAAGGGAACGTCTGATGGCATTGCCTTCAGGCTTCACTGTACTTTTTATGGCTTGAAGAGTAATATAGCCAGGGTGTAATGAAAAGATGATGACTGTAGTCTCTCACGCTTCGCTTTCTAGTGTATTTTCGTCGTCCTTGTTTTGTAAACAGGAAGCAGGGTAATTTCATCACCGCTGTGTGCATTTTCAGGTGGGTTGCTAAAAGAAAATTCTTTTTCTTGGTCACATCAAAGTGTAAATTAAAATCTGTGATTTATAATGCTCTTGGATGGAGACTGTCAGTGAAATGTATAGCAGGTCGGGCACCCAAAGCAGTCTCCGTGGGGCTGTAGGGAAATTAGCTATCCAATTTGTATTTTTTCCAGGAAAGGTCTATGGCGCAATCGTGATCTCTGCCGCGAGTCCACTTCTCCGGTGCTGTCTCGGTGGGAATGCACTGATTGTTGTACTTGCTATTTGAAAGTTCACTCCTTGTCCAAGAATGTGAGGTTGTGTTCAAAAGGGTGAAAAAAAGCCTTTGAAGAATGAGGAAATGTTTATGATAGCCAGACGCAGTTCTGCATCGGTAGGTTCATGCCAGTGGCTGCCAGGAAAGTGTTACTGGGTAGGTAACACTCTAACACACTTTTTGATCTCTCCTGTTTTCCCAGGATTAAAGGGTATGAATTTAACTGTTACATTTTTTTTTCCTGCACTTTTTTTGTGCTGCTCATGCAGTAATTGTCGGTAGTATTTTGAGATGGATTCTTGTGAATTCCCACAAGCCGAATGTGCACCAGATCGAGATCGGGGTGTTTCCCATTTCCGTCCCTGTTACGTGTCTGTATCGCCCCTGGGGAGCCTCTGGCAGAGAGAGAACCCCGTCTAACCGCTTTCATTTGAAATGCTTTGGTCTTTGAAGAAATCGTGAGCTCAGATTCGGCCCCCTCCCCTCCCCGACCGCTTGTTCGCCTCTGGCTTCCCGTTTCAACGATGAGTCGGAGCTAAGTAAATTTCGCTGGAACGGGCAGACTGGTTTTATTTTTCTTTTCTGGTGATGCAGTGGTTTGAGTGTTGCTGAAGTTCAGAGATCCTGTGATGAGGTGTCTGCTTCTCACCCCAGTGGCTTCTGGGAGATTCTCCGGCCTTTTTGCTCATTTATTTAAAGGATGGTTATGTTTCCCTCTTCAGCTGAAAGACATTTTTGTCTAAATATGAACTGTTTTTACTGTTCTCTAGTTTTGTAAACCTGAGTCTCCTTGCATTTAATTTTTTTTCCACTCCCTGATCAGTGTTCCTTGTATAGATCCTCTTATTCATGTCATCTGTACAAGTACTGTGGTGGTCTGCTTGTGATTTCCCCAAATTGACTGCCATTTGAAGGCAATCTGTAGGTAAATTGAATCTAGTATTTGTTAGTTTTTGCCTTGATTTCTCGGCTTGTTACATGAACCCCCATAAAGGAAAGCGTTATATGCGTCAGTGCTCCCCCCCCCCGTTCTCCACAGTCCATTTTTGGCACTCTGCCTGCCAGGAAGCGGAAACTCACCCGAGGAAATAAATATTCAAATTGACACAGTCTACATCTCTAGCCAATATCTGTGAAGGACCCGGGTCGTTTTCATTTGCGCGTCATGGTTTCGGCCGGAAAATATTCTGACCTTAAAACGACCGCGTCTGAAGTGGACCGATACCGTTAGGGAGTGTATTTATATAGAAAGCTGTCAGCTAAGAATAAGCTGTACCTCAAACTGCGGGGATGCGAGCTCGCGATTTAAACATGGCACTACATCGTTGCCCGTAACCTTGGAGATTTGTCTGATTACCGCTTGGGCTTTCTTCCCCAGGTGGTTGTCTTGGCGAGTGTGTGTAATAGATTGGTGCTTTGTCCCTGTCTCCCCTCAGGTGACCCCGTTTTTGCTGCGCTGACTCCTCCTCGCCTGTCGGGGTCCTCTTGGCAAGGCCGCACGCTAAAGTAGCTGTGCTCTGGGACTTCGCCTCGGGACCTGCGAGCAGGTGTCCCCCTGCCCCTTGCATCTCCATGGACCTCAGGCTTCCCCAGCTCCTGCTCTGCCCCCTGCTGGTCCTCCTGGCCTCCGTCACCGGCCTGTCCCTGGCGGAGCTGGTCTACAGCAACTCCTGGGCTGTCCACGTCTCCGGCGGTGCGGAGGCAGCTGACCAGATCGCTCAGAAGCATGGCTTCGTCAACCTCGGCAACGTGAGTTACCGGTTTTGTGTGCAGATGAATTGTTCTTTTATGAAATCCAGCTTCTCCGTGGCCTTGATTGCAGTCCTGTAAGGTATGAGTGTGTTTATATTACACATTATATTTTAAGGTATTTTTCAGCGTCTGGACAAAAAATTGCTGAACAAGGAATACATTTTCTCTGCCTTGGGTAGGCACACATCTGACTCCTACCCTCAAAGACTTTAATACTTGCCTGCAGTAATTCCAGCAGCTGGTAACTGCAGTTTGCTCTTTTCACTGTAGGTGTTCAGTCGCTGGTGACCCCGGTTTGTACTGAATGTAAGAACCTGTGGTTCCCTGATTTGTGGACCTCACCTTGAGCTTGAGATGTAATTTGCTTTTCTGGGCTTTTTTGTCTTGTTTGTGTCTGTGGGCCCATTTGCCTATCCAGTTCCCAGTGGGGTCTGCTCTGGCCCAGTGCCACTTAGAATGGAGCTGCTGTCTTTCTCAAACTGAACTGAAAGGGCAGGCATGTTGGCCGTCCGTCCCCCTGCCAGCGACCATACTCCTCTGCCTTCAGAAGGATCTTGACGTTATCGGCTACGTGTTGCCTCAGATACGGACGTGGTGGGAGCATTTCCTCCAGCGCAGTCACTTTCTGGGTGTGGATCGGGCTGACGTGCCACCCCCCCCCCATATTTCCCTGGCTGTGAGAATAACTGCTGAGATGAGGGTGCCAGGTGCCACTTTTACCGTTTAACGGTGGTGGCAGGCGGCCTTTCCTGCTTGGCCAATGGTGTTTATAAAAAGCCAGTTTAAAACCTGACCCCGTTTGACCAGCTCGATGTTTCCCCCGTTTGGACTTTGCTCTGATGGGTCTGTAATAACACTGTCCTGGATGCACGTCACGGGGCTCTGTTTACACTCCATTACAAAAGGGCATCCTGCGCCGCTGTGCACCTGCCGTGCCGCCGCTGCGTCCCCGCAGGTGAGCACCCGCTGCTTTGTTCCCCGGATGAATGCGCGTCCGTTGTCTAGAAAATGGGACCGGCCGGCGCCCTCTTCCCCCGCCCCGGCAACAGAGGCAATTAAGCAGACAATGTTTCCCATTTAAGCGGTTACGTAATGCAATAATTGCGCCGCCACCCTTCGCGGTTTTTGTTTTGGCTCCAGTTTTTTTTATATATATATATTTTTTTTGCTTCTTGTGGTCTGAACTAAAGAGCCGGGTCTCATGGACCGGCGGGATGAAGCCCTCTCCTGTGCGACAGTGCTGTCCTCCCTACTCATGATGGACTGTGTACATATGTAGATTAGCAGCTGCTTCCCTCTCATCCCTGTGTGGGTGTGTGTGGGTGGGTGGGATGGGGGGGGGCTTGAAATGAGGATTACACAGTGCGACAAGCAGAGGGGAGGTGGTACCTGAACAGGGGTTAGTGTGAATTCCACCAGCTCCCCACTCACATCACCGCATGGGTGCGTCGTCATGCCTTTGCTGTTTGTTTCTCTTAATTGAGGACAAACACCTGAGCGTTTTAACCTTTCCTGCTCACTTCCTGCTTGAGCTTTCTGGGTTGGTGTTCGATGAATTAAACATTTTCCATCAGTCAGTTCGTGTAGTAATGTCTTTACCGCGGGCATGAATGGAATTATCCTCTTTAGAGCTTAATTTCTACAACTTTCCCCTTATTTATGCAAATTTCCCTATTTGTGTGTGTGTGTGTGTGTGTGTGTGTGTACGCCTCTCTTCCCACGGCACTGTTTGTTGGGGGTCACATTGACTTTGACTCCTCT
>JAODLD010000008.1:5560191-5586498 GCA_026781065.1 Mormyrops boulengeri | reverse complement strand
ATCATTTGTGGTGGAACAGGGAAAGAACTAAGCTACACAGGGCTCCGGCCCTCCAGGATTGCAGTTTGACACCCCTGTGTTAGAATCTTATATACCTGGATAATGTCCCCCCTTTGTCTCCTTTGCTCGAGGCTGAACAGATTTAGCTCAGCTAACCTCTCCTCAATAATATAGGGAAGGGTACAGGCAACAGGAGGTAGATGTTAATGACAATAACCAGACTCGGGCTGATGAGACAAACAGGTACTGAAATACAAAGACTAACAAGAGACAACAAACAAGGGAGTAGACTGGAGGGGCAGGCGGACATGATGGGCAGGATGTTACATATTGTACAAGCTTTAAAATATAGATAGAACAGAATCTTATAAATCCTATAATGCCAAGTGTGCAATAAATTTGCTATATTTAAAAGTTTTAAATATTTAAATATTTATACATATACAGATATTTTCACAGCAGACCTCTTTGCTGTAATTTACAGGCGGGTGTTCAAAACAGTTTAGTAATTATTTATATTCTGCATTTTCACCTAGACTGCTCTGAATATAATATCTATCACGCCAAATTTCAGATCATAATTCACATTTTGTGGTGTGTGTATTTTTTTAGCTATGTGTACAAAAGTAAATATATTTAAGTGCTGTGTTCAGGAACTTAGCAATGCTTTATATAGCATGCAAAATTTTCTTAGCCTGTAATGAAGTATTTCATACAGACTTACGCATTCCACTATCAGAAATATGGATAAAGGTCTGGCCAAAAGGTCCGTAAAAGTCTTGTGATCTTCCCAACTTCCAGAAATAAATGCAAGCAAAGCCAGCTTCCACAATTAAAGGAGACCCTCTGAAAATATGCTCTATCTCCCCATTTAGGTGGAAAGTGAATGGGACCAATGTGCCACTGGAGAATGAAACACGGTACAGCCTGGTAGCAGGGAATTTGTTGATTAGCAGCCCACAGTATAGTAGAGATAGTGGCTCTTATCAGTGCCTCGCCATCAATCGCTGTGGCACAATCATCAGTCGAGCTGCAAACCTCAGATTTGGCTGTGAGTGTTTTCTCAAGCACCCTGGAAACTTTGGAGAGTGCCACATATATACTGTTTTATACACTATATGTACTACTGTTTTGTAGTAATTTGGTATTATAATATTATTTTGCCGTAATTTATTTGCTATTAATTAATTTGATGATTTTTCAGCAGATGTGTTCATTCCAGTGACATTTTAGAATTTTCTTATGTGCACCCATACATGTGGATTTTATTGTGTATGTGTATTTTAATCCTATAACCCTACTGTGATGTTTGTCTGTTTTATAATATTTTCTTGGTTGTTTTTCTCAGACCTCCATGACTTTCCCCCAGATGAAAGGAGTTCTCAAACTGTATATGAGGGGGCAGGAGCTACTCTCACCTGTCAACCACCTTCCCACTACCCAAGTATGCTCAAATCCCTTCGAGTTTACACTACAGAAAAACTACAGAGTCACATATGTAGTGAGAAGAATAGGGATGATGTCACTGTATCTTTTTTCATTATATTTTCTATAATTTTTTCATTGCATTTCCTCTAATTATTCATTTTCATTATGGACTCATAATTTGTTTTACATATCTTACACTTTCACTGTCTTTACTTACCCCCTTTCTACAGAATGTAAAAGTAAGGATCTGCAAAGTCACATTTTGAAGATCATGGTCTTAAGTCTCGTCTTTAAGAACATTTTTGAACTCTAACTGTACAAATTGTTTATGTTAGCAAATGAACCTCCAGTAAAAATGTACACAATTAATTACTGCATATTCAGAATTGTAAGTATACAGTGTTGGAGGCTATCATCATGCAAGAAGCTGCTTCATGTGGCATGTTGTCTTTGTCTTGATGAAAAAAAGAAATGTAGCCATTGTGGTAAGGCTACACTGTCAGAAAAAAGGAAAAAGCCCTGGCACAGTTTTGTTCCTCAAGGTTCAAACATTGACATCAAATGGTACAAACATGTTCCTCAAAGTCCATTTCTGTACCTTAAATTGGAGTAGGAGGGACATTTGCCTAAAGCTAAGGTACAATTGACAGGCCATTGAGGATACTGCCTCAGTGACAAGTAATTGAACCCTCAAAGGTACCAATTGGTATATTTTTTTCCTGACACTGTATTGATCCCCCCATTACATCATAATCAGTTAGAAACTGCACCAAGGGTGGAGTTGTTGAGATGAGGTCCTATGAGCAGCACATCTGAGAATTGAAGGCTTTCTGGAGTAGATATGCTTTTACAAAGAGCAGATTTTCTTAGGTGCATACACTATTCCGTTATTGAGTAATTAGTCTGTGGGATAATATGTTAATGTCTGTGTGAATAAATATTATACAACTGCTAATAAATCTGTTCTTACATCCACTTTTGCAGCACTGTCATACCGCTGGTTCTTCAATGAATTTCCTAATTTTGTCCAGACTACTGATGGTCGATGGTTCATTTCCCAAGTCACAGGGAATCTGTACACAGCCAGTGCAGAAGTTAAAGACTCAGGCAATTACTTTTGCTTCACCACAAATAACATGGAAATCAGCACGAAAAGTGTCTTCAGCAGGGCGAACCCACTCACAGTTTTATCTGATGGTTTGTAATCATTCCATAAATTATCAGTGTCACTTTACTTGCATAGCAGGTACCCTAATGTTGTGTGACAGATAACATTCAGAGAATTAGTGTAATAATTCCAAATAGTAATGAGATCAAGTTTGTCAAATACCTTTGTCAAATAAATTATGTATACGTTGTGCTTTTCTCACTTTGCTATTGATGAAAAATTGACATGTGCTATTATTTTTATGGTTTGACTCAGATATGCCTTATTCGTTAACCAATTCACTGCAATCAATTCCAATGTCTTTATTTGCTAGTATTGTGCTGAATGCAGTTGAGAATACAGTATTATAAAATAATCTGCAAAGTGCATTGTGCCTCGTACCAATAAAACATTTGTACCCTGTCATTATCACTAGTTCTTAATTTGTCCTCTTCTTTCTAGCAAACCCCAGAAGGACTGCACCTAATATTAAAGTACGCTTTCCATCTGAGACATATGCCCTGGCTGGACACACTGCACAGCTTGAATGTTTTGCCTATGGCAAGTGAGTCTCTTCACTCTTTCACCTATCACTGGCAAACATAATTATAATTACAATCAATATCTTTACAAAGTATTTGCATTTCTGAGTATTTGCATTTACATATAATCAAAATTTTAAAAGCAATCAGCTGAGCAATTATGTGATATTGTGCATAAAGCCACAGCTAGAATTAATACTATGTTCATGTTTTTCAATAAGTACTTTATAAAGAGGACTTTGTAAACAAGTTATTAGTCCTTTTGAGATTTGATTGTTCTTCTTTTTTTCTATTTAATTACCCATAGTAGAAAATTATTTATATATGTGTAGAATAATTCAACCCTATACAAATTTACTTTGATTTTGACCATGACCTCAGTTTACACTTTGCCTTTAATTAAGAGGTGGGTGGTTGCAGGACAACCAGTTTGGCTCCTCTCCTGTGTTGTCTAGTTGCTTTCTTTCCACCTTCTTTTTTCCATTTCATGTACCATTCTGTACAAATGATGTAATAATGGATTGCCGCATACCCTTGTCTAGAACTTCAAGGCCGCTAAAATTCTTATATAGCACCCTCTTTTGTCTTGCACTATCTTGTCTTTTTTTAGTGCACTGCTGTTTCATCCTTAATTATTGTTGGTCCTGTTGTCCCCACATGCATTGTCCCCTTACCTGTAACAGTGGCACCAACATTTCCTGGGAACACATGTGGAAATAAAACTTGATACTTTAAAATAAAACAATTAAGGTATTTCAAGGTACAAGCTCATTTCTGCCAAGCAACTAAAATTTGTGTGCAGCTTAATATAGCTAATTGTAATAAATTAATTTAGACATGTGCATGCATTGAGATGATGGCAGTTGCTAGTTTATATTTTTTATTAGATCACAGTGTGTTTACTATGTCCCCAGTGGGTAAAAATGGACTGTTGATAATTATAATAACAACAACAATAATAATAATTTGTACAGCATCTTGTCTTGTGCTGGAGTGGTTTAAACATATTGTGCATTTTCAACATCACATTCCAAGCATTATTAGATGAAAGTGTCTTTCCATGTCCATTTATTTGTTTAGTGTTGTTTGCATCGATTATGTATATACTTTTTAAAAAAGCATTACAACATTAAACAAAACATTAACAATTATTAACTAATTTACATTGTTCAAGTAGTTTCTATTTGTTCCCTGTTATAAAACTTTATCAAAGATGTTCAGGGTACCCCCCTTCAGAAAATGAGGGAAGGCTGCATATAGATTTTACAGAATAATAATTGCAATGATTGCAAATGATTACAGAATGTTTGGGGTGCTGGGGTGATGTATGGCTCGGCAGTCTAAGCCTCTGTGCCTGTGATCAGATGGTTGCCAGTTCAAGCTTCAGGAGAATAGTCATATGTCCATGGGCCCTTCAGCAAGGCCCTTTGGAGTCCCGCCATCCCGCCGGCGGGATCTAACGGAAATTTCGCCAAACCGTTTAAATAACTCTGCGAGTTTTTGTCATATAAACATTTAAAAAATACCATCAGAAACCTTGGACGGTCTACTTTTCAAATATATGTATAGGTAGAAACTAAATATATTTTTACAGTTTCGTGATACTAATAAAAAGAACAAGAGTGACTGACTTAAGCGTCTGCGTCTTGAAGCAGCTCTGATCGCCCGCCCACTTGCAAATCACGCTGTTCGCATGATAATAACATGATAATCCGACAGTTGGTATTGGGTAAAGAAATATGTGAATACGCCCATTGTGACTCGAATAAACAAGAGCACATGTCTGGGTAGTGTTGCCACTTTCAGTGGCGAATCTCATACCTGTGTTCATCTCCGCGTTGTTCATTCGCATACGAATGGCATTTGAATACGCGGTAATGCGGCTGCTTAGAATGTGAATAGCGATCTTCAGGTGAGGTTTAGAATGTGAATAGCGATCTTCAGGTGAGGTTTAGAATGTGTATAGCGATCTTCAGGTGAGGGTGTAACTACACGCCCCCCATGAAGGTAAAACAAAGAAAGGTGACATGGTTTACTTTTTTGCTTATTTAACCCAATTTTAAAAACTTTAATACTTCCGACAACGGACGTTTTGAAAAGAAGACAGATTACGGATTTCGTCAGTGTTTTTTTTCATGATTCTACAGAAAGATTTCAGCGAGATATAAACTGAAATACACGAGAAAGATACGCGGTCGATGCCCCCGTTCCCAGAGGGTTGTTAATAGTTAATTATTTTATTTCCGTTAACACTGCATAGACACTGCATCATATTTATCGCTTTCTATAGCGACTGCTCACAATTTTTCATTTTTCATTCCATCTAACAATAAACTGTAAAACAAAATTTCAGAATGTCTCATTCACCTACTTGTAGTCAACCCCTGTGTCTATAAGCTTCAGAGCTCAAAAGCCTTGGCTAGAAATGTTTATAATGTGATTTTTTTTGTACAATTTCTCAGCATGTCTGAAAATAGGTTTTTGAAATGTTTAAAGTTGATTTTAACAAAAAGTAGAACAACATTCCAAGTGGTCTCAGATTATTGGTGCTGAGTTTGTGCTGAATAAAAGCACAAGTAACACTTTGAGATGTTTTTTAGATGGGTGAAATATTTTAAAATGTCAAGGCATATCAGACTACCCCAAAAGTGGCTGAGAGGCCTCAGACTCCAGAGGGTTAATCTCTGAATCAAAATCTTATAAGCAGTTGACACTAGCTGGCGATAATCCAGTGTGCAGTGTGAGGAATTGCTATTTTTGGGTTAGGTGAAATGGGAAGTACTCGATTGGGGGTTTATTTTTGTCTGCCGCTCATATCTGTTATACCTGTGAAGCAGAGGGTTTGTGGGTAGTCCCCGGCTACAACCGCGATGGTGTCTCATTGGCCGCCCCCTGGCCTTCCCGCGGTGCTCAACGTGTCGACTTGGAAATGTTCAGAGCTGAGGCTCATTCTGCGTCTGTTGGTGTGGAGCGGATCTGTGCCAAGAGGCTCAGCCAATCACAGCTGTGTTCTGCCCAAACACCCTCCTCCCGCCTGAACTCAAAACTGTTACATTAGTTTTGGTGTTCTTCTCCTCTGCTGGAGGATCGTTTTAAAACACCCATATCATTAGGGAGCCACTAGCTACTGGCTTCTCGGGCTCCGCCTATTCCGTCCAGAGTCGAACTTAACGCAGCGTGGCATGCTGGCCTCCCCAGTGCCTGTTCAACCCTTTTCCTTTTGGGGGGGGAGGCTGCTGCTTATTCTGCTGTATCAGTTCACATTTCCAGGCCTTTGTTCCTCGGAGCTTGTAATGGCTTGTCTGCTCCCTCAAAGCCAGCAGGACTTCCTCCTGGGTTCTTCTTGAACCGGCTGTGGTCCACGTCGAGTCTGTGCTGTGGGGGGGCCGCAGCCACATGCGGCAAACTGGAATCCTGCTAAACCACATTTCAGCCCCTCGTCTTCGCGCGTGTCAGAAGCTTTTGGAAACGCCAGCCTTCCTGTATCCTCTCAGCTGAAATGGTGTACGTTTGGAACATCTCTAGGTGTTTATCTGCAGATTGAGCCGTGAGAGCTGGGTCCCTTCATTCAAGGCTGTCTCTGGTTCTGCCCGATTAGTGTCAGCATTGTTTCCTGAATGGTGAAGCCCCCTAACGAAGTTCTAATGCTCCCTCAGGCCTCTGAGTTCAGAGCGTCTGCTGTGATTAGGACGATTAAGTTTTTCTGCTGCTAGTTGGGAGGAGATTAACGTTCCTATCTGCTCTGGTGTTTTAATTTGAGCCCTGCGTTAATAATACCCAGATCCGTACAGACAGACCAGACAGATAATTGCCAGGCAGTTTAATGGTGTCTAGTGTTATTAAATATTTATTCTGTAACCAATTGAAAACTGACAGAGCGACTTTGTGATTTGACATTGACTGCTCTCTGCTGGTGACCAGAGGCTGGCAGAAATTCTGAGCAGTCTGTCGTTCTCAGTACTGGCTCTGGTGCATAATCTCTTCTGTTTGAATGGGGCAGTAGCTGAACTTGGCTTGGGCCTTGGAGAAGCGAAACTTAAGTGATGTTTACGAACGCCATAAGGTAAGAAGCGCGGGCTGTCGTCCTCTGCCTTCAAGCCGGCCCTGGAAGCCAAGCCGGCGTCCCTCTCCTCAGACAGGCTCCGTACGTATCCTTCATGGAGTTCCTAATTGATTTAATTGACTACAGACCTCCTTAGCAGTTGCGTTCCAGATGCTATGTTTACGGGAAAGCCGCAAGCAGACATGGTGCTACAAGCCCCACGGCATCGATGCCAGATGCCTGCATGTGCGACGGGGCCGCTTCTCTGTCCAAGATCAAGCAACTCCAGGAATCCCGCCCCCCGCCCCGCCCCTTTCCCTTTCATGAACACCAACCACGTTCAAACGCACAAGCCCACACACCGAGCTGCCCCTTTATTGTGTGAGGGCTGCACCCAGTTTCATGACTATCAGGTATGATTCGTCTGTTTCCACTCTCCCCCCAACCACCCAGCACTGAAGTTATAGTGCAGTAGTCTATTCCACAACATGCTTATTATGGGCGCTTTTCTTGAATGCTCCTGTGAAGGGCAGGGAAGATAAAAAATGATTTTTTTACTGAAATATCCCTGGTGGCGAGATTCTGCCTTTATTCCCTGGGATCCTATAGTCTGCTGAGATCCCTATTCACTGACAGATATATTTAATACATTCATTAGATGTAATGACTCTCACAAAATGGCTGCCCATACTAATAGACATTGTGGGTTGAAGGCTTTCTTCAAACGTAAGGCTGTTTGGATGTTAGGGAAAAGGGTGACAGATCATTCATCAGACCACGTTTCTTTTTCTTCTTTTGTTCAGGGTTCTAGGTCTTGCACTGCTTTTACCAGGTTATAGACCTTTGTGCAGGTTCCCAACAGCAGCTCTTGCTATAAATTCCTGCTTTGTGAAGCTGACGGCATGCAGCGCTGAAACCGCCGCTGAGGTGCTGATGCAGTTCTGTGGCCGTCCTTGTGCTGTTTATACCGATAAGCATCTATATTCCACCATGAGCTTAGACTTTCTTTTTGGTGCTGCAGTTTGTCCATGATTTGCTATTCACTGTGAACTGGAGGCTGTTTTCCTTTGACACATCGAATAATTTTTAGTTTTTGTGATCGATGCACCTGCAACTTTTTGGATGTTAGCTGCCTCATGTTGCTTTGAAACCTCTCACATCAAAGTGCTGATTATCAGACCTCTTCTAAAGCTGACTCACCTACTACTAACTGGCATTCATCCTATTATGACTCGCCTTTGTAGCCCTGTTTGTTCGTGACTTACTTGCTTTAAAGTCCTTTTTCATGTGGTGTTTCTCTCTTGTGCATCCTCGTGCGTTTCTGCATGTGTGCCTGTGCGTGCGTGCATTGTTTGGTAAAGTGACTAATAGAGGTGTGTGTAATTCAGTTCTTGCTGTGGGGAGACTGACACAGGACGAGTCCAATATGTACCCATGAATGCATTCCCCCAGAGCTGGGGGGTGTCATTTAGTCTATATTGGACCCAGGTGAATCATAGCTTCGCAGACAAGCTTTAAAGATGCCATTACTTTTAATGTGGGGGCTCAGAATGTTGCGAAACACTCCTGCTTTTAATAGGGGTGGATGCGTAAATTATAAAGATGTATAATTGTTTTGAAAAGCAGAATTTGCTTGGCCATTAAATGTGTTGGCATCTGCATTTTTTCCGGAATTGCAGAAAAGGCTTTCTGTAGTGTAGCCGGCTGTGTAGGCCATGCTGGTCCCCCAGAGCATGCCCTTGGTAATGCTCGTGGGGTATCCCATCCAAATGAGATTCAAAACGGTAAGCATGTCGATGTGTCACATCACATGTGTCGCATCACAAAAGCTTCTCATTTTTATTCGCCGCCCGTGTTCGTCTAATCGGGCGCGTTAAGGGGTTTTAAGGCTCCTTATATTTGTGGGGCCTCTGTGCTCTTCACGGTGGAGTTTGTTGCTTTTCTGACTTTGGGTTCTCCTCTGCTGCCGTTGGCTGTTTTCGGGTCTCCAGGTTGGGGACTTGGGACTGATCGTGATACTAGGCTGCGAGCTCAAGTTTGCAGCTGCTGAGGTGTTGGGAGGAAGTGCCTACTTCCTGATTAGATAAGGGGCCTCGGCCTGACAACCTTACAAGCACTCAACAACGAAAATGAAAATATTCTGCTTTTAAACTGGATGCATCTTGGTTTTTTTTAAATTAAAGAATGGACTCTTGTGCCGCGTGATTTGGTTGGGGTGGGTGGAGTGGTGGGGGGGCAGTACCCACAACACCTGGACAGTCAGTGGTTCTTTTGCTGGTTATTTTTTTTAGTATTTACCCCCGACGTTCAGTTGTCGGACTCCGGTGCTCTGCGGAGGCCCAGCATGAATAGCCAGCCGGTCTTTTTTCTCTTTGTTCTGAGGGCACTCTCGCGTAAAAGCCGTTTTTCACCCTGTAGTTGAGCCCCAAAAATATGTCTGCTTCACGAGCGTTGAGCGTTTTTGCACACTTGCCTTCATGCTCTTGTGCTGGCATCTGTAACACACCTCTGCCCTGGAATCTGGTAGTTACAATTGCATTCACTAGCGGTTCCCTAAGAGGTCGTGAACCGCTTGTGGAAAACTAAAATCCCTGCCTCCGCGTTCCCATCTGAGGTGACTTTGGGGAGCAGGCCGAGAGTGGGATGGGGGGGAATTGATGAGGTGTGAATATTACTGATCGTTCAGATGCGTTTCTTCCACACCCTCATAATGCTTTTAGACAGCTTGAGGATCTCTGGTACGGGAAGGTCAGGAGCAAGCGAGGACTCGGAGGGGGAAGCGAGAACAGGCCTGGCAGTAAACATCACATTTTTGGACAAGGCTCTGCGGGTTTATGTTAAAAAGGGTTTGGAGAGGGCTGACGTTATTCTCGATGTATGTAACGCGGCAGCGGGCCGGAGACGTGGAAGCAAGACTCTGAGAGGACAGGGAGGAATTTTGGAATGACCCTTGGGTCTTTGGTGGAGCGAAAGCAGGGGAGGAAAATGAGACCATAGATGGAGGGGTGAGGAAATGGATGGTGAGGTTTGTAAAGGTTACATTTGTATGGCTGGAGGCTGGATCCCTGGAGCAAGGAGCGATTGACAGGCTGAAATCTGATCTGGGACCTTCACGGATAGGGATGAGGGTGGTGCAGCATTGTCTGGTCTGCCCAGCTGGCTCCTCTAGCAAGTTTGCTCTGTGCTTGCAGACGTGGGGGTGCGGAGAGGCTGCACTTCCAAGCTCCCCGTAAATCATGTGAGCGAGACCTGAGGTTTCCGCTTAGCCCGGAGCTTTTAATTGGTTTATGAAGGAATCAAATTGAATTAGGAGGTTCTCTCGCCTGGTGTCGCGAGGTGCGGAGCAGCTGGTGATTAAAGCATTCCCTAAAATAAGCAGGGCGCGTGAACTGTGGCGTGCCCAAGTTCTGGAATTATCCATACCTGCTGGATTTAGCAAATGTGAAATTGCTGATTAAAAAACTCAGCCAAGGCGGAGTTCTGAAGCCTTATGGTGTATCGCCCCCTGGACGGACCTGCGTTAATTGAAAACACCTGGCCCTCAACGTACAAAGACGGCTTTATACCGCGGTGCCCTCACGGTGTATTGTGTTACGTTTCTTGCTGCACTCGTGCCACTTCTTGTCAAGATGCCTTGGCGGGATTCGGATAATCGGTCCGTGAAACAATGCGGCTTTGCTCTGTTTTTTTTTTTTTTCCCCTCAGCATTCTGGGAAAAAAAATCTGCAGTTTTAGCGCAGAAGAGGACTGCTTGGGGCTGTGAGACTGAGCAGCCACCTCTTCCTGTCGTGGTTTTGGGAGGGGGAGCTATTTCAGAAGCCAAGATTAGCTTACTTGCGTATTGTACGATGACTAGTTGTTTTCCTAAATATCGCACACCTGGTTGAGTCATTTGTGGTTAATCATTAGCCTGAATGTAGAAACTCTGAAGACCTGTGACAACATGTTTGGCAAACTGCTGCTGCTTTGATTGAACCTGGGAGTTAAATGCTGTGTTTTATTTAGCACGTCAAAGTGGCTTGCTGGGATGGCGTGATCAGGCGTAATGAGGTGAATTTCTCATCTTTGAGGCCAGCGTGGGCTGCTTTCATCTGGAAGCTTTGTACGTCTGACCAGAAGGTCAGGCAGACTGATGCCATTTTCGTGATCCTGCGTAAATCCCCCACATTTATATTAAATTGTTTGTTTGTTTTTTCATCTTGTTTGGCGTTTATGTCCACAACTTTCAGGCTAAACGTTTTGTTTTGTTACTGCAGCACGAAACGGTGAGAGATGTATTTCCTATTCACTCCCCTGCCCAACCTCTTAAGTTTCAACACACCAGTGCTTGCGTGCAATCAGATGTGGGTCTTGGACAGACCGTAGCGTGACTTGCAAACTTGCAAGTGGTATTAGATCGGGGTTTATTTACGGAAAGCCGTTAATTTGCACGCCCACCCCAAGTGCCATGTGCATCTACTCGCTAGTGGCCCACCCCACCCCCCACTGGGGCAAAGCTCGGATCGCATCCCGTGTGTATATCGGCCCCTTCCTGCTGCCCTGCTGTTGGTGCCTCACCTGGCCTCCGTGGAAATATCGCATCAACGCGCACATCTTCACTGCATGTGGAAAGAATACAGTCGCTCCCCTCCCCCGTCCTGCAGGGCCCTTAAATCTGGAACTCCCATTCCTGTGTTCTTGTAATAAGAATGATAAGTGTCACAGGGTAGGAGTTATAAAAGGTAACGGGCGGCCGTCCGCCACTGAAGCCAGTTTACGGTCGGTCTGCTTTAATAGATGACGCTGATTGTTTTACCATCCCGCGAAAGCCGCTTGTGTGTGACCGCTGAGGTGCGCTGTGTCAGTGTGTTGAAAGCTCTTTGAAACCAGTTCTTGGTAGAATTGGGGGTGGGGGGTGGCTTTAATGAGAAGCGTATGCCTGGATCTGATTAAAAACAGACTGTTCCCTTTGGGTGAGGCGTCTGGGCATCCACCTGGACTGGACTGTGGAAGGTCCAGAGCCGAGAGGGTTCACTGCTGAGGGCCACCCCCATGCACGTGCCAGTGGAATTAAACCCCCCCAGGTTTCTGGTGCATACTCTCTTCCCACTAAATCTGCCTTGTTTGAGCACTGATTTGTAGCAGCTAGGCTACATAAGCCTCATTTCCACCAATGTGGTGCCGATGCCACATTTCCCAGTCCACCGCTGGTGCCACGCATTTCCAAAATGGCCCCAATATGACGTCCAAACCTTCCGTATACCTGGAGAATTTTGTCCATAACCTATATGGTTAGTCTAATAACACCGGTGCTGGCAGTGAAACAACTTACCAGCTTATTAGCAGAATAAGGTTACATCGTTTTTAATCTGTGGAAAAAGACAAAAGATCAATCTGCTGGCCAGATTTAATAAAGTATAAATGGGAAAGTCACGGGTTGAATCAATAAAATATTGCGCCGTTTGTGTAGCGCAGAGATCATGAGTCGGGCTGCAAAGTTTAGTTTTTAGCAGCCTGTTTTATTGCGTGATCCTTAAATGGACAGCGGTAAAACGGCTGGCGGGGAGCCTTTATGGAGACCAAAGTGGATACAGGCATGGAGACAGGGCTCAACAAATTGTACTCTGGAAACCTTTTTTTTCGGTCCGGCAAAATAAATACAAAAACAATACAGAGAGGGTAGTTTTTACTTTCACTTCCGCCTATGTAACATTTCTGTTTCGTTCTTTTTTGAAACTGGTGGAAACGCAGGCTGGTTCTCAAGAGGCACCAAACGACAACCAGCCGCAGGCACCAGCACCAGGTCCGTGTTGATGGAAACGAGGTAATAGTGTGGCTGAAGCACAGGGCCCTGCTCTCGTGGCCCTTGGCCTGTTAGCGTGACTTTTCTAGGGTCTTTGAAATTTCTGGTGCTCCCTATCCTTCCAGAATAAACCTGCGTATTTCTTTATCTTTCTAAGGCTGGTTTGAAACTCTGATTTCTGACAATTTGGTTATATGAAGTTAATTGTATTCATGGCAAAAAAATGTTTGCATGTAATTTGAATGTATCTGCACAATCACATTCTGGTTCTCTGATCTCACGCTTCCCTGTCGTCCTTGTTGGGAGGACAGATCTTCGGCAGTGATTTTTGGCACTGCTCCAGTGCCAGTTAGCCGATCTCCACTCTTTATCCTGACCGAAATCACGGAAGTGAAATGGAGGAGAGTAAAGTCATTCCTTCTGAATGGCGTGCCTTCAGGGTGGCACCGACGGCGTGTGGATAATGATAGTCTCAGATGAGATGCAGAGTCGGTGCAAAGCAGCTTTCACCTAACAAGGGCCTGGTTTACCCTGAACCCCTCACTCGCCAGCCTACAGGAGGCGGCCCTCTGTGTTCAACAGAACTGAACATGTGGCGGGTTTTGTTCATAGACTTCAGATGCCGTCAGACCTTGTCGGTTTTGTGGTGATTTGAGAGTAATCCTAAAACTAAAGATTTTTAGCAGTCAGCACTCTTGGTCTTGTATCTCTAAGTAGGCTCTCCTCTCCTCTTCTCTCTCATATCCCTTGGAGTATGGTAAGGAGAGGGATTATCAGGTCCTCAACGCCCATCGGACAGGGCGTATCCTCCTGTCCTTGTAGCATGTTTGAAAGGCGCCTTTTAAGCACCTCCACTCACGCAGATGCTCACCCGATTGTCCTGAGTCACGTGTGCAGCACGCACACACACCCTCCCCGCATGCAGTTCCTGCTTTGTGAGTATGGACTGCGCATGCTTGCGACCCAGAGGAACACACACACTGCCTTAGGCCCCAGGACCTTCTCTGTGCTGCCAGTCTGAACTCCTGCAGTTAATTCTTTCACTGCAAATTTTTCTGCTCATTAGTTTTATTTTGAAAGGCCGATCTTCCATATATGAGTGACGCGTTTACTTGAAAATGGTGGGAATTCTTCAGAAATGAGAAATTCAGCTGGCTAAGTGCATTGAGGATAGAGCTGGCTTTATTATCACTGTTTTTGGTGTTGGAGTATTACCATTGTTTATGATTAATATTGAGCCTAGGACATTAAGGTCTTAAATCTGACAGGAGAGTGCTGACGTGCAGTCGGACTCAGGTTCCGCCACACGCAGTCATGGCTGACTGGAGCCAGAGAACAGCCTGCTTGTTAGGGAGGGGTGACCACAGACTCGCTGGTGTGGATTCAAGTGGATGATGAATTTTGAGCAGGAGAATTTATGGTCCTTCGTCTTCAAAATGAAGATGGAAATGCCCTGCTATCACACACAGTTTCACAGTCGTGTAGAAGTTCATGTTGTGTGGGCTGACATTAGGTGCTTTTTGTGCCACGGCAAGGAAGACATCCACTGGTTTTGTGTTTTCCTTACCCTCCGAAGGGGAGTTTTTAAGGGCAAAGTCTTATGCTTACTAAAGGAAGCATCCAGAAGCCATGGAGATGTGTCATATGGCGAGAGCTCTCACCACGCTAACTGGTTCGTCCTTAGATGAGGGGGAGGAATTGTGTTTCTCCTCTTACAGGCAGGGAATCATTATTGGCCATACTTGGTGCCTTTGTCCGCGTACCGCAAGTGCAGTCTCTGAGTCCCAGAGCCCGGGCAGCGATGGTCTGTATGGCTGTCAGCGGTCTTGTACATGCAGTAGTACTCACTGCAGTCGAGAGGAAACTGAACTGAAGAGAACTGTCAACATTTTATCTGGCATCAGTAAATACTCCGAGTAGAATCTTGACCTCTGCTCCCACAGCCATTGCGTCCATCTCACTTAAATGTCAGCAGTTGACCGTATTGATTCTCTTCTGTAAAACAATCTGAATTTTAAGATGCGGTTCAGTCTGTGGTTCTGCAAGTGAAATATCAGCCGTGCACCGTCCTGACAGAGAAAGCCGTCACTGTTCGAGGACCCCTGGTCCTCACAGCCGCTCCACTCGCCTGCCGTCCTTGGCCACTCATTTTTGCCTGCGTCAGTTTTGACGCAATAAAAACGTCCAGAACTGTTTTTCTAGTCCAGGTGGTACTGCATAGGTCCGTTTAGTCTCTTGTTCTGATTTTATTTGGAACAAATTAGCTTTTTTCCCTACCCCCTTCTGTCCCTGGTAAGTTAGTCTTCTGGAATATAAATGGTTTTGATGCACACAGAGCCCCGGTAAAGTGATTTAAAAACATCTGGGTGCCGTCTCTGAAACTGGAGTGTGTATGTGTGTGTCTGTGTGTGTGTGTTAATGTAATCTCTTCGCGACAGCATGCTAAGTACCCATTTATTATAAATACTCCCCGCTAATTCCTCCTAACTGCACGAATGTTTCTGAGAAGGCAGAAAGTCTTTCGATGCCTTGTAAAAAGCAGAAGTTAGGAAATCCTGTTCGCTTGCAATCATTTGTGAAACAGAGCCACAAATGGCCCCATCAGGAAGACGCCGGTGGCGTTTTGGAGCGCGAGCCCCAACCTGACCCCTGCAGTGGTGCTATTTAGTGCAGACTCTTCAACCGCTAACACCTCCTGCTCTTGGAGTTTCCCCCTTTACGTGGTAAAATGCGCATTTTGTTTTCCTGTGTGCTGAGCGTAGCGAGAGCCGATATCCCCTTCATGGTTTCCTGTAATTGCAACCTACGAACCCAGTTTCTAGGAAGACTCAGAGGGCCGTCCCGACCTGACTCGTCATGGAGCAGCACCACAAGGTCGAGCGTAATGCGGCACAGTGCGTCCTCACCCGAGCTCTGGCTGTTCTGCTCCTGCTGATATGTGCTGACATGATCTGCATTTAAGTGGCCGGGCAGATGCCGAGTTCCAGGTGAATTGCGGCTGTGAAGCCGCATTTGGCTTCTTTGATGTGGGACATGAAGGCCACAGTTCAGTCAGCGCACCACCATGTGAAAGCCAGCAAAGAAGTGGCTGTATGCACTATTTGTGTGTGAGGAATCGATCACTCTCCTGCAGCAGGTTGGTTTGGCACATAATGCTGGGCTCACCATAATGCTGGTATTTCTGGGGAGAGGCAGTTCCGAATGGGCCGTTTGGGTTCTTGTTACCAGCCTGGTGGGCCACCAGCTCCTCACCTGTTAGGATCTGCTGCAGGTGAATATGTAGGGTTAGATTGTGAGAGTAAACTGGACGTGTTCACGATGTCTAATTACCATGTTTGTTATGGGCTGTCTGCACCATGAAATGCAGCTTTGTATCATCTGGGATGTTATGCCCAAGTTCTGCACGCGCACCGTTTGCAGGGTGAGGCTCCAATGAGCGCTCTCTCCCCGCCTCTCCCCGCTGGGCCTGTCTTGGGTGCCCAGCCCGCTCCCCAGAGCGGGAGTAGGGCTCAGTCCAGGTGGGCCTCCCTGCTTAACGCGTGCCGGCCTCCTCGTCTCCTCCTCCATGCCCTCCAGCATGGTACATCCTGTTCCTCCCGCCGGCTCCTGGCCTGATCTCCGCGCGGTGCCCGAAGGTTAGCTGGCTCTCCTCCCTTCAGGCTGGCATCCCACTACCGAGGCCCGGCCCCGCGGTATGGTGACATGCCAGATATGACGATTTAAGATGGCGCCATGGCGGTGCCGTCGGGTCAACACTAGCGAGGGTGTGATGTATGCTGGACCGCCAACGGCGTCAGTCTGGGACTAAACACCAAAACATGGACCGCAGCTCTGCCACCCTGATAGGGGTCCCTGTCCAATAAAGAATCTCTATAAAAATCCCGTGTTGCATATAAAGCTTTAATGAGCCCTACCCCCTCCCCAATCAAATAGCTTTCTGACCACATCTAAAAATACATTCTGCTTAATTTGACCAAAGCATGTGTCTAGACAGGTTTAAGTCCCAAGCGCCATAAGGAATGACTTTAATGTGCGTAGCAAACGTGCACATTTTTGCACATTTTGTATTCCTGTACGTTAGCTTGATTTTCCCCCCTTAAGGGTCGGATTTCTTAAGAGCTCCATCTGTCTGTTCATTTGCCCATTGGAGCCCTTCCTTCTCTTTCTAAGGCCACGGATTTGAGCTGCTTCTGTGCAGCAGAATGCAGATTATTACGGCCTCGGAGCCAGACCCGAGCAGGGCTCTCCCTTCAAATCACATTACTCACAGCAGCTTTTATTTGCCCGGCCTCGTTAGCTCTGGCATTTGTAAGTCGTAATCGCGTTAGCCACTCGCTGTGTAACTCCGCCCCAGTGTGAGGGCCGCATGTGGCCGGTGTCCCCACCGCTTGGCTCTGATGGGCACACGCGGACATAGAATGTCGTTCTGTTCATCCTGCCGGTGTTTGGTGAGGAGTCCCGTGTCTCTTTGAAAGCTGGGTTTGCGGCGGGACCCCTCGTGACCTTTTAGTCTGTGTGAAAGCCTTTGGCCATTTTGGGCTTTTGTGACGGTGGTATCTAACTGAGTTTAAGTGTAACTTTGGGATGCCAGTTGTTTTCATTGTATCAGCACTCTGTGAATGCAAGGTGACATGAGAGCCACCTGAAGAAAGGGTGTGATATTGGTAGTTGGGCTGTCGGGTTTGTGCTTTGAGAGCCCCGGGGTTTGCCTGCTAGCCCTGGAACGTCGTGTCAAAGGTCCATCTGGCTTCTGAAGCAGTGTCGTGTCCCACTGCGTCAAACTGTCATCTACATGGGTGTCACCTGCTGGTGGTCAGTGTTCATGTTCTACTCTCCATAAGTTTTTGAATCTCTTGGTTTCTTTGGGAATCCAGCAAATCACTTCTGTATAAACCGACCTCTGTGCAGTAGGTAGGTTAGCTTTTGGTATGGCTCGAAATTAAGGGCTGGCCCAGTTTTTGTGAGGCTGTTATCTGGGATTCCAGTGGTCTTGTTTTAGCAGTGTTGGCTACAGAACCCCAGTTCCATAAGACATTAAACACAGGCCTTTTGGTTAATTTGTCAGTGTACACCTTCCTGTGGGTCGGCACCCGGACGTGTAAAGCTCCTAATCTTTTTTTGAGCGATTTTCTCAGCTATCGGACTGTGCAGTGACATCCATGGGAGTGGCCGTGTTTCCTCACATTTTGCAGCTAATCTTGCTTATACAGTGGAATTTACTGTAGTGTTACTCAACAGTACAGCAGCACAGCCCCCCCCCCCCCACGGGATCTGAACCAGCAAGTACCTGGGTGCTCTTCCTGTGTACTTCAGTAATTTTAGTTTATTGCTGAATTTCAGGCCATCTTCCCAGGTCTGGACTAAATGTCCATGTGTTGAGGTGGCCTAACCTACGGGCATTTTAAGGTGCGGAGCAGCCCTCGCTTCACTGCTGGACCCTCATACTGCCCTGTCTGGCTGCAGCAGGTCCTGGCTGTAACTATCATCGCCGTCAGCTGGGTTTCCGTCAGTTATGGCTGTGGGGAGGCTTGGTCCTCCAGGACCGGACAATGGCCCTCCCTCCCAGCACTCTTGGTTTTATTTAAAATGTCAGCAGTTTACTGCTATCTGTTCTCTGCCCTGCCTCCAGCTTCATTCCATCTTGCAAATCGCCTGTGAGGATCTCCCTGTGAGATCTGTCTGCAGGCATCTGAGAGGGACAGCCTTCCTCTGGCCCTACTATTAATGTAAAGACTCTGATTTGTGTGGGCAGGCTTTAGTGCTGCCTGCTTGTGTAGCGTAACAGAAATGCTTTGCTGGATAAAATCTTCCAACCGGGAGGGTAATCAACTGATGGTCCCTCCCTGGATCTCACTTGATGGACAGCCAGTAGTCATGCTTTCAGCCTGGGGTTTGCAAGAACTTGAATTTTATTTTTATATTCTCATGTGTACGTATGTGTATATATATTTTTTTTTTTCTTCTCTGAGCAGGTTGTGAGCAGCGATTTGTTGTTTAGCCAGGTTTAACAGGCGTGGGCATGTTATTTTGGATGATTAACGGCCTATAGTCTGAGCAACAGACTGATCTCATCATGATAGAGTGCCTGTTACTTCCTGTGTTCGCCGTAGTCCGTAAGAAACATTTCTGTGCTTGTATTTATGTTGGCTTACTGGAAAACCAGACTTCCTTGGAGGTTGAACGTTTTCTTAGGAAGTTGCCGCAGCTGACGTTTATTCATTATTCCCTCATTCCACCAATGATGACATTAGTCAGATTTTCAGAACCACTTACAACCCATTACTTTGCAGTGCCGTCGTGGCCCGGCCCGGCCCAGCGCTCCTTAACATTTCTAAAATGCTGTTCTGACTTTCTGTGGTTTTGCGCACTGTGCCGCGCTGGCTGATTCCAAAAAAACTGAGGAGTGGGTCTTTGGGGAGCGGCTGGGCAGTCTGTTCTCCTCAGATAGGAAGCTCATGAAGTTTTAAGTTTAGTTTTAGCTTCCTGGTAAGAGGGAGGCCATCTTGGTGCCGGTGTTCCTGAGATCCAGTGGGGTACCAGGCTGCTTGTCCTTCAGTGTCCTCACTGAATTGTCGATCGATCATGTTCCCCAGGACAGCTTAATATTAGCTTAATGTTTGTGCTCATGCCATTTTACCTGCATGGTTGGGAGCCTTAGCAGTTAGCTAGTTTTTTCATTGCTTGGCAATCTCTGTGCTCAGATCATGGCCAGTATGGTTTTCTTGATGTTCTTTAGCCGAATGTAGCTTTCACCTTGTGTCTGGTTGGCGTATGTGCAGCCCACTCGGCTTTTGTGGGTGTGAGCGTCTGCCACTGAATGTTTGGGTACTTCTGGGCGTTGGGCGGAATCCTAGACGTCAGCCTGGAATTATCCCTCTCGCTACTGGGAGCAGTTATTCCCTTTGGTTGATGTCTCTGGCCGGCAAGTTCGTGCTGAATCTAAGGCTGTAATCTGGACTCACTTCTCTGGCCGGGTAGTGAACCATCTCTAATGGCGCTGCCATGGAAACGCATCCGCCCATTCTGTCGTATTTAATAAAAAAAAGCTCTGCGAGTCTCACATAATTTGTCAGGAAAGGGGCTTTGTTGAATTTCCTCTTTTTATGGATGTTAATGGTATCTCGCACGCAGGATCTGTTTGGGGCCTGGATGTTTTTCAGGTGATCCTTGGAAGCTATAAGCCAGGCTGATTCAGCGCAACGTTTACATAAAGCACCGTACTCCCAACTGATGCTTTACGAGCACTGCTTAGTTTAGCGATAAAGGCTAAATTAATGAAGATGGTTTAAATGTGCCTAAAGGTATTAATCTCCCCCTCCCTGTCCCTGACAACTCCCCCCACCCCCCATTTGTTTTCGATGGCATCGCTGCTTCGAAGTTACCTAGGAGAAGCACTGCAGAGGAAAGGTGCCTTCACTGGTGATGGCGGTGAAGCACGCAGAACGTTCACAAACTGTTAAGCCACTCCTCTTGGTCTTGGATGGCAACTCCAGTCTGTTTTGCCATAGTTTCAGGCTGTCATCGCGGAACCGAGAGCGCCCCCTAGAGCATGGCAAGGAAATTGCATCTCATCACTCCGGCCTGAATAATGATCCTTGCATGTCGTTTTTAGTCCCAATTAGCGTGCGAGCACTGAAGATCATTATGGAAAGTGAAGTCTTTCCGTCATTTGATCAGAGGGAGGAGTAGGTCTCAACGGGCGCTCTGCAGAATCCATGAATAATTCATTTGGCGACTCTTCCCTCGCATAATGAGTGAGTCGGGTCACCTGTTCTTCCCACCTTTTTGAAGGGGTTATGGAGAGAAGCTGTAATGGAGTGTAATTTTAAATATTCATGTTTGAGCTTTTTATATAAAAAAAAAAAAAACTCGTGTCCTGGCTGAGCTGATTTAACTAAATTGCTCCAGTAAATGTCTGCCTCTACAAATGGGCCGACTTGTGAGCTCAAGGCCCTTGAATAAAAGCTTCTGAGCTGATACATTATACTTTTTATTTACTCGTGGCGGGCTGAGAAGGTACGAATTACTTTTCGCTCCGGTCTAATAATGAAATATGTATGGGACTAAACGGTGAGCCTGCCTGTTCCTCACCTTGAATCCAACACCCCCAAACCCCCCCCATCACAGCTCGGCGATGCTTTGCTGGGAGCCGAACTCTGCAGATGCTTCGCGAGCCATTAGTCGCTCGGTCTTTCAAGCGTCGTTCGCTGCAATTTACCTCGGGGCCGCATGCCGTTTGTTTTAGTCGTTACTTATCCCACCACGTCTGAGAATATGAGCGTCGGTTGCCGTGAGACACGTCTCTGTGTATTCTACATCCAGCGGGCCGCTTCTGATGGCCCGTTTGGCTGAGACCGCTGTCTTCTTTCCCCGGAAGAGCAGAATGTGGTGGCGTGGCTCTCGAGGACAGGAGTGCGGCTGCCGAGGGCTACTTTCGGCTTCTGGACCACATGAGGGTGCAAGTGTGACTTTCGCTCATGCATTTTGGGAGCCGTTGTTGCCTTTGTTTCACTATTGATCTTGGGATCATTTGGAGTAGATTGTTTTTCAATATGAGAACCATGTTCTTACGGGTGACCTTCAAATAAAATTCCTTGTAAGATTTGCCCACTTTGGGGTTCTGTTGGTGTCTGAATACAGAAATTTCCAACTCATGAGACTTAAGGGTTCTGCTTCCGTGGGACGCTAAGGGATTGTCTTGTTTTCTGCAGGTGTTTGGTGATTACTACCACTTCAAGCACCGTGGTGTGGTGAAGAGGTCTCTCTCAATGCATCGTGGGACTCACGTCAAGCTGCAGAAGGATCCCCAGGTACAACCGGAGATGAGACAAACTGGCGCACCACACTGACCGTCTTGCAGCAGTTGGGTTTTTTGTGTGTAGTGTCTTAAAAGGATTTCAGGTTTTCATGCCCTGCCCCCTGCCTCGGAGACGCTTCTAAAGGAACAGAAGGTGAACAGAGTATTCCTTCATATGTCGATGCTCAAGGCGTGTTAGTCCCCATCGTACCAGAACGGAAACTGTGGGGAATTTTCAAGGCTTAAAATATGGTAAGACCCCACCATTATTCTGGTTTATCTCCCAGTTTAGGCGGTCCATCTAGAGCATGGGAGCCCAAACTTTTCAGCCCACAACCCCAAAAATAAGTGCCTGAGACTCACGACTCCCACTTTGTGGGGGGGGGGTCTTCCTCCCCTCAGTAGATTTCACCAGTCAGCCGGGGTCCTCTCAGAAGATTTTGTTAATCGTTTTTTTTACTTCAAGTACTTTGTAACATACTGGAAATCATCTCCCCCACCCCCCGCCAGTGCCCCATGCACCCCGCTCTGGGAAACCCCTGATCTAGAAAATCTGTATCATGCTGACATTCTGGATTTGCCTCCATGCTTTTGAAAAACTGCCATTGGCACATTTCAGCCTTGAAACAAGAACAAGATACATATTTAAAATGGCTCATTGGGTGGGCACACCACGGATGGCGGGATGCTTTATGTCAGAATCTCTCTGTATGGCCGAAACCGCACGGGGACGCAGGAATGCTGCCTGGTTTTGTGTTTTTGGGCCTGGTTCAGTATTAAATTCAGAATTACACTGTAGTGTTCCAAAGGCCGATTTTAAAGTAGCGTTTTGCATCTTCTGAAGGTTTAATGAAGAGCAGCCGCATAGGAACAGGCTTTTTGTTTTCGTTGAGGTCTGGGGTTAGGTCTGGCTGTGGCTCAGTGCCATGAACCTTGCAGTCTGTCCCAGATGCTCCGCCCACTAAGATGAGGAAGGACTGGGCGGTTTGGTTTCCCAGAATTTCACTGTGGTGAAAGGATGGGAGAATGGAGGGGCTGTACAGTTTTGTGGACAGGTGCAGGGAGGGAAGTGGGTCTCTGAAAGGCGGGGGGTATGGGTGTCATGGAAGAACACAGCAGATTTCCTCACCCTACATACCCTGTGCCCTCTGGTGAGGGCTTCCTCCCACTGCTGGCGCTGCCTTTCCTGTTGTTGAATTCCTTTGCTCCCAAAGCACCATAGAGCGGGAGGAACCTCCCATCTCGGAGAGGCCTACGGTTTGGCAGGCAGGGGCGCATTCTGGGTAAGCTTAATCAAAAACAATGTGCAAGTAATCTAGCCCGGGTAACAGACGGGCCGGAGCGTTGACGGACAAACCGCTGGTGTTTATTGCTTAAGCATTCCGTGGACTGCCGAAGGCGGAACAAGTGTAATTTAGGGAATCTCATTGTGTAGTCCTTCTGTGATATGTTATCGTGTGTGTGTGTGTGAGGCCCTTGTTGGGCGGATTAGTGGGAGCCTAACAGTTGAACACCATCCCCCCATAAAGCCAATCACTAACTTACTGATCCAGAAAAAGTCTTATCTATTGACTCTGACATCTGAAAAGACTGAATGGAAAAAGAGTTTGGTGTGAGGAGATACCGGCTTCTGGGTCCGTTTCTAATGGAGATCTTATCAGATCGCCGCCGGGGGTTCTCTTCTGTTCCATTTAATAGGTCTCATTTTATAATTCTCAAGAACCGTTAATCCTTGCGCTGCTTAAAAGTCATGCTGTGGGACAATTAAACTTCACAATGGACTTTTCTTTTTGTCCCTTTCACAAACCTTTATATTTCGAGAATAGACATGACATTATCTTTGGGAGACTGGCTAGGCCGGACCCCAAGGAAGTGCAGGGTGTATCAGTTTCTGAGAAAAGTCCATCCTTTGTCATGAAACGTGAACAGCTGAAACCTGATTTTAACTGAAACTTGCGTTTCAAAGGCGGGGCCTAGCTGTCCAGATCCAATGATTCTGTTCCTTTTCCTCCCCAGTTCCATGAAACCCTGCTCCCATTGGTTAGTGCAAGAGAGAGTCTCATGGGGCATGTTTTGATTTATTTACTTTTTGCCATGTGGAGTTACTGACAGCAGGAGGTGGGGGGTATCGTATAGAAAAAGAATAGCTTAATTAATCTCCGTGGGGAAATTCTCTTCGCTTACCCCATCTTGCTCTCCATGAAGGAGAGAAACATGCATACAGGCGAGAGCAGGTTTGGGGGTCAGAATGTCGGGTCGCAGTGTGACATGCAGTTATGGGTTTAGAGCCTTGCTCGTGGGTCCAATGGCAGCATGAGTCTGTCAGCCTCCAGGATTCAAACCCACAACCTTCCGGTCACTAGCACCAACCTGCTAAGGAGTCTATGCTCGACCACCCTCTAGTGAAATCGAGGTTTACTTGAGGTGTTGTTGGATGTCCTGCTTACCAGCATTCATTCCATGCCTGCAGTTTTTAGAAAGCTCAGTAAATATGGACGGTGAGCGTGATCCCATGAATCGGGTGTTTCCCTAAGTAGGTCCTCCTGGGACTTCCCAGCCTCCAAAGCCTATATATAGGAGTCAGTTACACCCCCACCCCATGTTACTAAGTTGAGTTCTGTGGGCTGGAAAGTCAACCGGCAGAAGCAGTTTCATCCAAGGGCTGTCAGGAACGCCTTCTCGGGAAGGAGTTCAGGCACCGGATCCCTGCAGTTCTGCTGTTTTTCCCCCAGTTAGCTGCCTTACTCTGCCTTTGTGGTCTGCAAAGGAGAAAGGCTTTTGCTCTTTAAAAAGCATCCTGGTGTCATCACATCCATACCCTTCTTGCCCGTGCTTTGTATCCATGCCTCTCTGTAACTGATAATCACAGATAAAATAGTAGCAGAACATTGTGTTTTGAAAGGCTTTTGGTTGTGGTTGGGGGGGCAGCGGCGCCTATTCCATGCCTCTGACTAGATGCACCGGAGCTTGAAGGTGTCTTGAGCGGACTGCCGACGAGGTGAAAGATTGTCCCGTCGCGTGCGTGCTGTTTAGCGCCACCTTTCATGTCCAGCGTGTCTGCGCTGTGCCTTTGATGCACCACTGACCCCCAGCCTGTCTGGCCATTTGCGAGCAGGTATGCATCTGAATGAAAGCCAGATGCCTGTTGGCACTCTGATTACATGCTCTGCTCTTGACGTTTCTTAGATGCAGTGACGAGTAATAAGCCCCGAGGCCGTGTTTTAGGATATCGCCCGCTGATTGGGGTGATGGCGACTGCCCGCTTTTTGGGAATGTTGAAGGTGTCTGCTCACGGGTTCTTTAACGATTCCACCGTGACACAAGCCTGTAAGCATGGGACACCCCCCCCCGTAGATCTGTGCTGATGGGGAGAAGCCGTCCCCTGGCTGCCCTTCAGTGCTGCCTCCCTCCTTGGTGTACTGCAGCTTGGACCATCACCAGTGCGACCTGCACTTCCAGTGACTTTGCTGTCATGACTCAGGGTGAGCACTAGGTGGCGCAGTAGGTGCCTTCTGAGCTGCCCCATGCCGTATCCTATCATGTCACCAAACTTATTGTTTTTGGTAATTCTGGTTGTACTTAGTTTCCATCCTCTTGAGAGATGCCTGGGGTGGGCTTCTTCTCTCCCATGTCCCCCCTCCCCCAGTTATTTCCTGCTCTGTTGCATTTCACAGGGTTATGATACGTGACATCTGGAGTTTGAATTTTTCTGCATGTTCATTTGGCCGCCATTGTCGCGCAATGTTAAAATGAGGCTCCTAAACGCGCTGCGGGTGGGGTTCATAGAGTCGGCCGCTGTCGGTCCCGCCCATGGGCAAGTGGGCTGAATTGGTCGTGACGACCCCCAGATCCACCTTCCTGGTCTGCAGTCTCTGAGCTGCTTGTGGTTAAAAACGGGCGGTAAATTTTATCGGATCACCCGCGCTGCTCGGTGAAGTCTAGAATTTAGGGCAGAACCATGACAAGATTACCATTGATCTGTTTGAAACCTTCCCGTTGAATCGGACCCCGGCGGTACATGGTTTGGTTTAATTAGCAGCGCCGCTGTTTGACTGCATTGATTCTGCCCCCGCCACCCCGCGGGCCGCTGGAGCTCAGAACCGCTCGGGAGCCAGTTAAGCTGCCGTACATGGATGATCCGATCCCCCAGCACCACTCTGTGATACAAAGTCTCACCGGGAGCTTAAAACATCGCCCCAATTCTGTTACCGCTGTACGAGGGTTGGGGGGGGGTCCCTTGGACATCCTCTTGGTAGTGCAGCCTGTGTACTTACTCACTGTATGCTAGTGTTTCAGGAAATAGCCTTTAATTTACGCCCTGATTGTGGTTTTCATTTTTGTGATAAATCTGAGGTCTTGTGCCACATGCCTTACACCACTGGTGTCTGTGTGTCACTGCAGGAAATATCCGCCGGCCTCGCCGCAGCACTGTGCCGGGTTGTGCTGCTGAACACTGGCTCGCTATAGCACACAACCCTGCATGTCAGTTTGGGGGAACCCCAGAAGACGGGGGGGGGGGGGGGGGGGGGGGGGGGGGGGGGGGGGGGGGGGGGGGGGGGGGGGGGGGGG
>JAODLD010000008.1:5546211-5560091 GCA_026781065.1 Mormyrops boulengeri | reverse complement strand
TATCCCACACAACCCGGCATTTCAGTTTGGGGGAACCCCAGAACACGCCCCCCCCCCCCCCCCCCATGCTCCTGTCATCTCATCAAAGGCCTCTGTGTGTGTTGTCGCCCCCAGGTGGTGTGGGTTGAGCAGCAGGTGATTAAAAAGAGGAAGAAGAGGGATATTTACACTGAGCTGTCAGACCCCAAGTTCTCCCAGCAATGGTATCTGGTAAGTGGAAGCCAAGCCTGTGTTTGATGGTTTCCTTTCCCGCCACGGGGGCCTTAGAGCAAGCAGAGGCGTCCTCCTCATTGCCTGACGCCAGGCTCAGTCGTTCTCAATGTGCAGCACTCTGAAGCTGCAACATAAACCTGTGAAATGTTAGAATCGGTTTGCCATGAATTTTGTCTGCTTTTTGGATAATCCTTGACATTTCTTCTTGTTTAGGGTTACTGAATTAATGATTGTCCTGTCACAATCGTTGCGTTTCTGTCAGCCGATTTGTTGCCTTTCAGACACTGGGGGCCTTGGCCTCCTCTTGTGGGCCTCAAGCTGTTTTAAAAAATGCTCTGTTAGGAATGTGTAAGTATCTCTTTCAGTGAGGGCTGGATCTGTGATTTTTACCCAAGAAGGGCCCTCAGATGGGGGGTGGGGTGCCTGGAGTGTAACCGCTTTGTTTACTGGGAGTGCTGGGCGGAGCCGCGATGTTTTTAAGAGGATCAGATAGAAGTGTGAATGCCGCCCCCCACATCCCCACCAAGAGAACCGCATGCAGTCGGCTGATTATTGCTACATGTGCCACAAACAGCCGGTGCGGGCGTGCATGCCGTGCCGGGGCTAAAGCCCGGTCCAACTCGGGCACATGCAAAGGGAGGGGCCGGTACCTCCCTTTGCCTAAGCTGTTTATTGTGAAGTTTTGATTGAGCTTTGAGCTTTAAAGCTATGGTGGTGCTGTTTTATGCATACACACACACACACACACACACACTCACACTAATCCCCCAACAAGGGACACACACACACACGGCCTCATCTAAAAATATTTGTTCTCATAAAAGTATCAAAGTGCACCGAGCTCGCTAACATTTACTTTGCGGTCCATACAGTTAGGAGATTAAGTATACCAGCCTAGGCTAATGGGGGCCTTTCCTTTGCTGTTCTGCTGGCTGCATAACATTCACCCTTTTTTTCGCCTCCTTTCTTTCTGCAGTATAATTCAGGCCATCAAGACCTGAACGCCTGGGGGGCCTGGGAACAGGGTTACACGGGAAAAGGCGTGGTCGTCTCCATCCTGGATGACGGGATCGAGAAGAACCACCCGGATCTAGTGGATAACTATGTACGAGCTGCTGGCTTGTCTAGAGCAGACCATTTGTGGGGGGGTTAAACGTGGGCTGGGCTGGTGTTTAACACGTCGGCCACTTCCTGTCCTCAGGACCCTGAAGCCAGCTATGATGTCAATGACGGGGACCCTGATCCACAGCCGAGATACACGCAGCTTAACGACAACAGGTAGGGGGGCTACCGGGGGGCACAATTCGCAGTTTTTGTTCAAAGGTAAAACAGAGGTCAGGTTCATCTTATATTTACGTTTGACCTAGCAGATAATCGAGCCTGGGCCCGTGATGCGGGCCCATGTGTTTCAGTCCGCCACTGAATTTGGCATTCTGATCCAGCGAGAGTCCATCGGGGGCGTTCCCTGGAATTCGCCTGTTTTCGGGGAGACCGTAAATTGGCCATGAAGCGGCATTTCCTTACTGTCAGGGTCTCCGTGGACCTCAGGCCTGGCTTTAGTTTCCTTGATAAGAGGAGCATCACTTGGCTGCGTCCTGAGCAGCTTCCACCATCTGCACTCAGCCTTTTATCTCCGGAGAAGCTGTGGGTCATGTCCAATTAGCGGATCAGAGCCGAGATCTTACCGGGGGGCTGTGTGGCGATGTCTTGAACGTCCGCCCACTAAACAGAGGTTTACGTTGCCACTCTGCCAGATCAGACCTGCAAGGTGCAAGAGCCGCTGCCCAAGTGTGTTGGGGAATCGAACCATCAAAGTCCGGCTGCCTATAATGTGGGGTTTAAAATTTCTGTGCAAAATTTTGTGCCTGTATAGTGGGAATGGTGGCACCAAGAGTGTGTCACTGGTAAGAAGGACTAACCTCATAGGTACATAGGAATAGTTCTCTCATATTCCATCTTTCTCTCCAATAAGACAAACATTTGTATAGGGGAGAGCGAAACCTAGGCTCGGCCATTTTTCATCCAGTTAATCTTTGGGCTTGTGTTCCTTGCTCACGGGCCCAGCAGTGACATGATCACTTTTCCAACAACGGGATTTGAACCGGCGATCTTTTGGCCGTCGATGCTAGTTGAATTGTTGGCTTCTTCTTGGAAACCTTTTGGAATGTGATCAAGAGGCCTTGGAGGTCCTTGGCCATGTGACAAACACAGGTCTCTCTTCCTGTGGGCGCACCAGCACGTGGTTTGGTCGCACCCAATATACCCGTTTAATTGTTGATGGGCAGCTTGCGAATGACTGAAACCACAAATGTCAAATGAGAGGATGTGTGAGGGGGTTACTGTCTTTGCAGGGTATTTTAATCTGAACATGAATAACTCACCATCATCTGCGTCTGTCTCGGACCTCTTTGGCTCTCCCTCTCCACCAGCCTCCTCCTCTCCCTTCTAATTTCATGTTTTTTTTTTTTTTTTTATAATCGGCTACAGACCGCTTTATTTTTGTAATACGTAAACACGGCTAAAGGGGTTGTTTTGCGCGTTTTATCAGTGCTCGTATACAATCGTACTGTGGCGTGCAGGTAGGGAGAGACCAACTCAGCAAAAAAATAATAAATACACACTGGGGGGAAGAAAACGTTCAGTCAAAATTTGTTAATGCAGTACCCGTGCTGGAGCAAAACATCCTAATGATTATCATACACTCGCACAGATGCGACCCATGTGAAATTTTTACTTGCACACTCTCAATAAATGGTTACATATGCGACTGTTTTGGTCACAATCTGGAGCCCCAAAGTGCCAACTCTTATGGTGCGGAGGTGTGTGCTTGCTGGAGTTCGCGCTGGGAGTCGCTTGTTCGCACTCGCGCACATCACCTGACCCTCTCCCTGCTCAGGTGCCGCAGGACGGCGTGTAAATGGTCCGACCTTTTTCTGATTTGTGCCGTTCTGCTTCAGTAGCAGCTTAATTCAATTCAATCAACTTTTTGTGGGTTCGTACAGTAAAACAGATCTGTGGGGATTAAGTGAAATCAGAGGGGGGGGCTGCCTCATTCTAGTCGCGTGGGCAGACTGTTTAATCTGTTTACTACCTGGGTGACTTGATGCCGTCCTGGGTGCACTGGAGTGATTAAATGATCTTCGGGATGAATTAGATTGCAAAGCGGCCCGGAGATCCTGACAGCCCTTATTGTCTCTGTGGGGTTAATTGGCTGCTCCCTGACTCCACTGCAGTGGTGGTGGCTTGCGTGAGGGTTTAATATTGTTACTAAACCTAAGCAGAACAGCGCTGACAGATTGGCAGCCGGGTCGTGTGAAAATGCCTGAGTGGCCTTGGTCCTGTGACATTATTTGGTTGGCTGCTGTCATCTGTCACCGTGTCTAGTGGAGTTTTCTGGATGGACAGAAGCCGCAAAAGACATTGAAGGTGATTGGGAAAGTTTGGAGTAGAATCTTCTTGACCAGTATTTCTACTGGTGCACTCAGTGGTACGGCGGTATACCTGACACCAACAGGCCCCCACTGAGTCCAGTCCTAGTTCTAAAATGAGTATTTGGAGAAACCTGGTCTACGTTTGGTAATCCCAGTACCTCAACTGATGGCCATTTCCAATCAAAGACTTAAATTCGTCTGTAATTCACACTGGGGTTGATTGCTTGAGATGTTGAAATTAGCGGCGAGCTGGAAGAAGTGGCCGGCCCCTCCCATCTGCGTTACTCCATGTGTCTCCGCCCAGTGGAGCAAGTTGCCTTGCAGGTGCTGACGGAGGCTTGTGGGTAAAGTTTGTTTGTTGGGCGACCACGCCCACCTGTCGAACTCCTACAGGAAACTGCAGACCTGCTGTCCTGCCAACAGGTCACCTTCCGGACTGTCCGGGTCCGGTCCGTGTACAATACAAGGCTAAGAGGTCAACGGAACAAGACTCGTAGGCTGATGGGATTGAGTTGTTTATCTCCCAGAGTCCCACACCTAGTTGTTCACCTTCCTGCTGTGCAAGTGGCTACCTACTGGCACAGACCTAGAATTATAAATTTAATATTGCAGCATTTAACCCCTGGAGCTGTTCCGGTCGATATCTAGACCGATCACTGTATTACTCAAGCTGCCTTTTCCTGCTGAGTTGGACTTGAAGGTCCACTTGGGCCAGTTGGGCCTGATCCAGACCTGCTCTGTATTCAAAGCTCTTGACGTTTTGGCTTCCATGTCTTCCAAACGCAGGAGTTTTCTTGACCCTGGGAGAAGTCTCTCTTGCTTTCACTGTTCTACTGGGCAGAGTCTCGTAAACATGTCAGCGGGTACAGCAGGCAGGTCTTGTCCCACTCTCTGGACGCTCCGCTGAAGAAGAAAGTCGGTGGTGAAATCCAATTTAAGCCTGGAATAAAGCTAATCCTCTCCTGTCACAACTGGGGGATACCTGATTGAGCACCGGAGGAAGATGGATTCTGCAGTTCCCCGAAGAAGTCATCTTTGACAAGGAGCTCAGAGTAGAAGAGAGGCAGTAGTGTATTCGTTTTTTTTTGTGGAAAGTGAATGCTCCGAATGTGTCGGAGCGGTTTTCTGTAAACCGGCAATTCCTGCGGTGTCGGTCAGAGGCGTTGATGAGCCCAGCAGAATCTGGCTGCCGCTTTGGTTTCTCAGCCACGTCTCCCCACTCTTTGGATGCCGGCACCGTTGCGCTTGTTTGACCAGCCGTTAGACGGAATTGACTCCAGAGGTCCTGAGTGCTGGGGGCTAAGGGGCCATGCTCCAGAGCAGTGTCCCCCCCCATGCCATCACTCTCTGAACGCCACCACCTCCCTGGAATTCCAACAGCTTTAAGCATGTTTGAGTAGGGTCCCACCTCTATCGCGCCTGTCACCTGCTCTCCGCGGTAGCAGCTGTCCTGTCCGCTTTAGTGCTCCTCTCCCCCATGTCATGTGATGGCGGGGGAGCTGTGTCACCAAACAAATTACTTCTCTGCAGCAGCCCAAAGTGTGACATTTCAAATATGTTGGCCATCATCTCCTGCCTTAGTGTGTTGCTTGTTGCTTTATCACCGGTATTAATTAGGGAAGCTCCGATCTGGGTTTTTTGAGCCGATCACCGATTGCCAGTCACGGGTATCGGTATCAGCCAATACCGATCAGCTTCAAAAACATTTAATCATGCAGTAACTTTTTAAAGTGTTCTGTTGGTTGTGTAGCATTATTTGATCTACATATAGCAATAGCAATAAAAGTAACTATTAACAGCACTGGAGAAATATTGAGAGCATCATAAATTGGCATTTATTGTAAGGCAACATTTAGTTTTAGCCTTCATATGGAATCAAAGTTGAACGTGCTGAACTTTCCGCACTATGTTTCAAAACAAAAGTGAACATGAGAAACGGTTTCACTGAGGCTACATGGGGCCGAACTTCCAGTAGACAGAGCAAAATTCATGACATTTCTAAATATAGGCTCCTACAAATTTAACAATGTAAAACAAAGACAGGTTATAGCCAACTTCTATATAAAGCATTTCTCAGCATTTACATATTTTTACATCCTGCCGCAGCTTCCTTTTTTGCCAGGCCTATTTCTTAAGCATTGACGTAAAGTTTTTATATATGTCTCTGGGCATCTCCACATTTTGGAGGTCAGCCTGTTACTGTTCTCGTCTACGACATTCTGGGCTGAGAAGTCGCTCGCTATTCACACTTGTGCACGGCATGCAAAGGTTTGCTTGTGCAGCTTCCGCGAGCGCGGAGAAGCGGCTTTTATTATCCAGCCAGAAAGCAAGTGGCTGTCCTCTTCGGGGGATGAGTGTCTCTCCCACGTCTGCTTCGCACACATTGCATATAATGATTTTATTGTCTTTCCTGGACATGTTGTAGAACTGCCAGACTGGGGACGCCATTTTAGCAGTTTACTATCCCACGCCCTGAGAGATCTTGCGTGTACGATGTCGTCCGATCGGCGCTTCTGATTGGCCTTTATAGAGAACTCCGATCATTTTAGAACGAATATCGGCCGATCGATTGGAGCACCCTTTGTTTGAATGTCACCATTTTTCCGGGACTCAATCAGGTTATGGACTGTTGAATAAAACCAGTGTGCAGGACTCTGCATCATCTTCATGTGCAGTGAGTGATTTGCCATGGGAAGAAAAAATGGCTAAAACGGGATGTCGTATCACTCTTCTGTCTGTTCGCGCCTCTGATATTTCGGGCTGTGGTGCTTTTACGCCCAGCTTGAGCCCTGGCTCCGCCCCTCCCTAATGTGCCATTCCTGCCTTTTAAGTAGATTTTGGTGCAGATGGGTGAGTTTGTCACTGAGCCAAACCGCTTCCACTTATACAGCTAAGGAGTTGAGGATTTGGGTGCTTTCTTCACAAATCAGACCTATTCCCACCAGAAATGGAGTATTAAAGCGGTGTGACGGCAGCGATTGGTTCTGCGCGGAGAGTCACTGCTCCCTGATACCTTTGTGGCTTTGTGGAACGCTGCCGGTCACACGTACGCATCCAGCAGTGAAATACACATTTAAGCGTTGCGGGTGCTATCGAGCAAATCAAGTTCTTTAATGTGGTAATTTGGATTCCATTTAATATTTTTTTTTATTTAAGGAAGATGGGGAATGATGTGATGGATGATGTCTAACAGACCGCCTTCCTGGGGGGGATGGAAGCAGTTTGAGGTCTGGCTTACTTTCCGTGCACCTCTTCTGGACGCTACAGGAGACGCCACTCACCATAGCGTGTGGGTCCGCCGACGTCTGCGTGGTGTTAATCTTGTCTGGGTAACTTTAGCCGTCACTCAGGGCAGGCTGAGCTCAGTTGCCCCAGTGCCACAGGAAACTCTACAAAGTGCAGTTGGAAGCCTTGATCCTTTGGCATGAAAGATCACAGCTCGCATATGCTCTCTCCGATGCCTCTTCAAAATTTGATGCATTTTGTTTCCCTCCTGAGGCTACATCTCCCAGAAATTGTAGCAGAGATGTAACCTGGTTTGTGCCGTTTTGGCTTCTGGGTTCAGACTTGCCTCTATCAGTATCCGTACATAGCTTCCATATACGGGCTCTGGACAAGGTGTGTTTAAGCTGCTTTTTGGAGAGCAAAGTGGCAAACTCGGGTACTTTGGAGATTCTGGTTAATAATGCGAATGTCTGACACATTCAGGAATTTTCTGTGAAGTCTTCCTGATGCACTGAAGCAGTAGCACATGGTACTTTAGAAGGCCACGGGCGAGCTGATGTTTTATCCGTAAATCATAAACTCAACTGCGTGAAGCTTTTACAGCTTTAGCTGGGTAATCAAGCAGGTGTGGCAGTGACTGTCGTGATTCTTGCTGACTGTGAATATTCTTGAAGCGAACCAGAGCATTTTTTGGCTAAAACCAAGGACCCCTTGACTATGGGTAATCAAGAATATTTGTCAGAGGGAGCTTTCCGAGAGGCCGTCCCGATTGCAGCCCCGCTGCTGAAGGCTGGTGTTGTAAAGGCAAACATTAATGGTTCTTCAGGAGCTCCTCAGTCGGTTAAATACCAGAGTGTGTAGCCCAGGGGGTCTGGTAAGCCTGCTGTGAAATGTCCTAATCCTTTTAAGCAGGCTGTGAATCCAGCCTCGGAATAAGTGAGCGAACCAGGGGGCAAAATTTAAACTAATGGCCCGGTGGTTCTAGAAGGTCTTGGTCATGTCAGGTCTCTTAATTTGGCTTCCTTAACAACACAGCAGGCAGAAATCGCTCAACCCCCCCGACGACCTCGTTTGACTTGGAGGTGTTGTGATCTGTGGAAATTAATGTAGTGGCGCTTGTTTTTGTCGGTCAGTCAGTGTGTGTGTGTCTGTCTGCCGCCCCTCTAGTGCCACTAATTGCCCCTGCAGGAGGAGTGTTTGTACTCCATGGAGCATAGATACAGGCAAAGTCGTTGTGCTTTAATGTTAGAAAGCTTGTCTTATCATTGAAAACGCTTCAGTGCTTAGAGTAATTACAGCAAACTGTTTTCTGAATTGGATTTGGGTTTTCTCCCCCTCCCCTTCTCCCTTTGTGCCAGATTTTAAAAAGAACTAGATTGATTATCCACCGAAAAACAAGCAGAGATTCATTACAATTAAAAAAACAGCTATTTTTTTTTTGGTATTCCTCCTGACACACATCTCCCAATAATTCAGCCATTGAGGTTTAATTAAACATGAGAAAGGGGGGAGTGTAAGGGCAAGGTGATTTTTCTCACCTGCTTTGTACCTTTAACCCAGCCTGAGCGAGCAATGAATCTGATGTGTGTCACATTAACTTTGTAACCCCTGGAAGCAAGATGCATTGGCAAAAGTTCCTGCTGAATTTTGTTCTTTTTAATTAACTTTTATAGTTCTACTACAGCAGTTCCTGTATCTGCATCAAAAGGTTCTGCATGGGTTTTTATGGAAATAGGTGTTAGCCTTGTCGCTAGAGGTCGACCGATATGGGTTTTTCAATAGCCGATGCTGATATTTAAGAGTCAGGGTCAGCCGATGGCCGATATATGCTGTTTTATTTTTTTGGCCGAAAATTGGACGTTTTCCCCTCTATGTGCATGATAAAATATCACACTAATAACAAACGATACACAAAATTTCTCAACTTAGCATTTATTGAATACTGACTTGTATAAATTTAAATATTAACTTAAATAAGAAACACAATACAACTTGTAAACAATAAAAATAGCAGCATCAGAATCTTTTAGTGCACAATATAGCAGCAAACTCCTCATTTCTGAGCGAAGGAAAATTTGGAAACAATACAAAAAGGAATGTGCATGTTTTCAGTTTCAAAACCTTTCACTAACATGTTTGTTAGCAGAATCTAGCGATCGCAGAAAATAAAATAACTGTCATATTACACAGTAAGCCCCTAGTGATTGTGACGTTGTCGACGGATAAGCCCGTGTAAAGGATAGACATGTTTAATGAGGAAAGTAAATGCGCAAAGTCGTGCACTTTTTATCTAGACGTCTGACAAATTGTTCGAATCTCCACTCTCAAATGCAAACAAGTTGCACAGAAAGGACCATTGTCAGCATCAGCTCATGTGAATGGTAACCATGCTTTCGAACAGTTTTCTCCACCATGCATTGTTCTTAGCAGCTGTGTCTCCAAGGACGGTGCTGTCTGTGATCGGGGCAGAGAAACGCGACACTCACACGCTGCAGTGTTTGAGCGAGCTGCCTGCTCCGCCTAACCCCCCCGACCCCACAAACATAGTGAAACTCTCCGACACAAGAAGAAAAAAACGGAACTGATAACATCGGGCTGATATGGTGGTAATAAAAATTTTAACAATCAGAATGATTTTTAACAATTAAAAAAAATGTTTGAGCCAACCAACAAGCGCACAAAACTAACTCTGTCAGAATCAATGATCCTTAACGTTACCTGTAAGCTACAGTTGGTTGAAGGCTCATTATCATTACGCCAGTTCCCGACAGCGTAATTCGCGTTCGCTTTCAAAAGCACTCGTGTTTTCTTTTAAAGCAACATTTCATAGCAAACCAGTTAAATAGGTCTTTGAAAGATCAGAATTTAAGCCTTACCGTTTTCTCCCAGGACTCTTCCAAAACTTCTGGCTGGGGTCCTGCACAAGGCAGCATGGGTCATGTGTTCCACAGCAACAATAACACTGGGCTGCCCGCAAATGTGCCTGTCTGTAAATTGGCGTACTACTTGGATATCGGCCGATACATTAAAAAATGCCAGATATCGGCCCGATATATCGGTCGACCTCTACTTGTCGCTCATCCCACTTATGTGTTGCCTCCTACAGGTCTGGTAGAGAACAGCAGCTGCAGTGGTACACCTGTGACTCTTTGTATGATATTCCCAGACTTTTCTTTTGAAAGTTAATATTCAGTTTCTTTTGCATTTCTTTTGGTTTGCAGTTTTCTGAGAGTGTGTTCCAAGTCACATGATGCATAGACCAGTTTGTCACTCTGTGGTGGTGCCTCTCAGCTTGGCACCTTGGCCCGCCCGATGCCGCTTCCTTGGCACGGCTCTGCCGCTGCACGCTGACCGTGTCTCAACTGAATCCACTAATGTTCTAAGCTTCTGCCAGTGACTGCTACTGCAAAGTAAAAGCGGCAAAGGAGAACAAAACAGGCAAAAAAGCGAAAACCAAATCCCCAGGGGCGTTTCTCACTTGCCTACCTGTTAATGTTAAAATTCGGCTGTCAGGCGGCATGCCAAAAGTGATTCTGTTCTTCCCATGCAGTGGGAGGTGTTTCTGAGGGTGAGATCGCCCTTGGGGGGCATGCACGCGCGTGCAGGCAGGTGGCCACCTGTCCCTTGCTCACCGGCGACCTTCGTACTCGTGTCCCGCCCCGCACAGCATGTAGATTTCATCTTCTGATGCACGCAGCCTGTGCCCAGAGGAGCCATGTGACACTGTAGCCTGGACCTTGGTATTGTCCTCTGTTATCTCTCCTGTTTGTCACTGTGTGTTTCTGCCCTATTTCGTGTTTCCTTAGGATGTACTGTAATGTCCTCTAAGTGATGTTAGATACCACTCTTTCTTCTGTTTTTTTTGACAATTTTTGTTATGGCTTTTGATACTTTTCTGTGCTTTAAATTTATGACATCACTATCGATATATTTTTAAGACTAGATATAGGATGACACAGTACTCTTTATATTGATGTGCATTTGTTATGCATTAAAATTATGGCTTTTATTAAAGATTTTTTTTTAATAGACCAGTAATACTCCTTCCTGGTTGTAAATAGTGCAAGAGCTGCGGTCGTGACGCTACACAGATATCCCAGAATTCACAGCTGAAATCAAACCATTCCGTTAGCGGCGTCTCATGCGGAAGCTGATGGAGGGGAAAGGCGCGGAATCATTCTTATTTCCCTCATTTTAATATATTGTTAAAAATATATGCAATATTTGTTTAATTTGGTTGAAGGTTAATACCTTAAAATTATGGTTATCAGGCTTCTGATGTTAGGCATTTGCCCAATAGGGTTTAGTTTTTTTTTTTTTTTTTTGATAAACCATTTACCTGTTTTGAGAGCAAAATGTCAAACTGAGGGGAAAATGTGTTGGTGGACATAATGGAGTGAAACCTTGAGTGATGTTCAAAAGACATGACATTGTTTGGCAGAGTAAGCATGTTTTCCTGGACAATCGGGGTCCTTGGATTAAAACGGTAGAGAACCACTGCTTTATATTGGTTTCCCAGTCTTTTCCTGGGGGACCCACAAACGCTCCACGTTTTTGCTCTCTCCCAGCTCCCAGCAAGACAATGAGTACTGTCTGGCAGGCAGCTCGGGGGGACTGAAAACATGGACCGACTGAATCCCCAAGGAGCGGATTGGGATGCACCGTTTTAGATAATCATGTGTGTTACTCCTACCTGCTGTGCCCAGTTATTTTTGTGTTAGGGGATAATACTAGTTGGAATGGCACGCTTGCAGTTCAGAACGATGACGTTAAGATGTTTGGGTGTCACCCCAGAGACTGACTTGGCTGCTGAAGTGAAAGATTGCATTTAAAAAGGAAGGGAGTCTTCATCTCCGACGGGATCAAGGGCACATGGCTGAGGGAGACGTGACGTTTCGCCCATGGCTCGCTTGGTGCCGGCACTGCCTAGGTGGTGAATGGAGATGTGCGACACGGTCGTGTGGACCTGGAAAGGCTGGGATCTCCAGAAGAATCTGGAATGTAGTCGTCAGCTGAGGTTTTCATTGACTGCTCCAGTTGCATGTCCGGACCTGGCTGAAGGTCTGCAGGGCCGTCGTTCTCCTGCATGTGAAGATGGCTTCCCCCCAGAGCCCGGAGGTGGGGTTGCCGCACTCTCCCAGAGTGCACGCCAAGGCGAACCTTGATGTCTGGTGATAATCCACATTTGAGCTGACAGACTCTGAAGCGTGACTCCTCGTACGCCTGTGAGTCATCCTCCCTGCCTCGCTCCCTCTCCTGGGGGGCACCCCCCCCCCGACATGCACGGATTGTCACGGGGGTGTTTTCTTGGCTACAGAGGTCGCTGTGCCAAGGTTAAGTTCCAGCTGTTTGTGTCTCTGGCTTTTTAAACGCATTAATAGACCACTTGTTAGGATATTGCAGTGCGCGGTAATGTTCTACTGCAGTGATTTGGGTGCCTGTTTTGCACCAACAGTGCTTTCGCTCATGGGATTTAAGTGACCTTGGTGACCTTTTAAGTACGAGTGTCTCTGCAGTATCTGAGAGCTTCCCAACAGGTCTGTCTCAGCTTGGCCCATGCTGGTCCTCAAGGCAGTATGGAAGCGCCCAGCTTCTTCGTTCCCACTAAATCAGATTTGATTTATTTCCTGATTTTTAAATGCCTGCTGATGCAGAGTGCCCTGAATGGATTTCTACAGGTTCAGACTCCTGGGGCAACAGAACCGGGACCCTGGGCCCCGCTGAATCGGCCTAATCTCCTGTCTCATTAGTACAGGTTTCCAGCCCTTTTGAAAGCAGTGTTTGGGCCTCTCCAGCATGGTACTGGGACGGGGTGGGTCGACCGGACTGGAATGTTGAGCCGCTCTCCCTAGATCCCCTCCCTCTGCAATCAGCACTTTCAATAACTTTTCTTCTGCTGGGTTTTTGTCCCTTCTCACCTGTCCCGATTTGCACCATGTAGGTCCAGAAAACCTGGCAGCGGCTTCTGCCATGATGGGAAGCGTGTTTGGGGTCAGCCTGAAATACTGTTCTTGCTTTTTGTTTGGTTATTTAAACCCACAGTGTTTAAAAATAATAGAATTTGGGGCAGGTTTGAGGAACTAAGGCTGTGTGATAGCCTGGATATTTTAGACCTGTAACCCACGCTCTCTGCCAGCTTTTAGGCTTGGTTCTGTCAAGTGGCATAAGATATATCTGCTTTGTGTCTCACCCAAAACAACCCCCCCCCCCCCTCTCGTTTGCAGACACGGGACCCGCTGTGCTGGGGAGGTGGCAGCTGTGGCCAACAATGGTATCTGCGGAGTGGGTGTGGCCTACGACGCTAAGATTGGAGGTGAGTCCTTCCTGTGTGTGGCCTGTACTTCAGCTCCCTAGAGAAGTGTGCGCCGTTTTAAATGCGGGTTTCCCCTCGTTAAACGATCATGCTCCGTGCCAGTGATTAACAGGTATGCTGCTGCATGCATTTTTGAGCCAGGTCACCCTGCCCCCGTCACCCTGTGCCCTTTTTGGCTGAACCCTGAATGTCGCCCCAGGCAGTGGAATCTCCCTGCCCTCTGGGCTTCTGATATCACCGGCGCTACCCCGACACAAGCATTTGTCCTGTGGAGAGAGAGCTTCCTGTCTATTCTTAATGTGTCCTTGGACCCGAAACATGGATCTGATTCCTACATCCGTTTGCCTCTTGGACGGGGGCCGAGGAGACTGACGTTAGGAAGAGCATGCCGGTGTGTGTGTGTGTGTGTGTGGGTGCATGCCTGTGAGCGTGTGTGTGTGTGGGCGCGTGCCTGTGAGCGTGTGTGTGTGTGGGCGCGTGCCTGTGAGCGTGTGTGTGTGTGTGTGTGTGTGCGTGCGCCTGTGAGCGTGTGTGTGCGTGCGCCTGTGAGCGTGTGTGTGTGTGTGCCTGTGAGCGTGTGTGTGTGTGCGCCTGTGAGCGTGTGTGGGCGCGTGCGTGTGAGCGTGTGTGTGTGTGCCTGTGGGCGCGTGCGTGTGTGCGCGTGCGTGTGTGCGCGTGCGTGTGGGCGTGTGTGCGCC